>JARBES010000130.1:16893948-16912975 GCA_030265145.1 Strongylocentrotus pallidus
ATTGTTTGGCGAATGACATTTATTTGTAATCTTGAACATTCAGTGTAATTTTCGTTTGATTCTGTGAGAATTTTTTTTTTATTTTTTTACCAGAACTCACCTTTATCTTTAAGTTGTAAGGCTAGTACCTCCCCGACCCCAAGGCTGGATCTTAAGTGAGGATTAGTAATAACTCCTTGATCTAAGCTTCATTTACAGTTTTATCGTTATGTACAATAGATCAAAAGATTTCAAGATTTGAGATTCAATTACCGGTAACATTCATGAAATAAAGGGTCATATCTTGACATAAATCAAGGGAGAACCTTATTACTATTTAAAATTCCACATATTATTGTGATGTGTCTTTATTTTATTGGTCTTTTAACCAACTGAGAGTTCCTTTTCAGTTTACCAGAACTCTTGGGAGCTTCCAGAGCAATGTTGTTTTCTAGTCTGTAATCTCCTTCCGCTATATGTTATTTTTTGTATACAATGTTTCTTCACACAAATTTCTGAATAGGCTATTACAAATTGAAAGACAGCCTCACATTGTTCAAGCACTGGTAAACCTTTTCCTTTATTTTCTTCTTCCATTTTTCACTTCAGTTTACAAGTAGCCCTCTATGTTGCCCTAGTAGATCCAGCATCCTCACAGGCAACTATATTCACAACCATGGGGCTATGAACAATTCTATCCAAGGAAATTGCAGCAGTGTTGCCTGGCAACAGGGACCAGAGAAGAAGACGTTTGCCACATCCCTACATACTGCTGGATATAGAACATTCTTTGCTGGAAAGTACTTGAATCAGGTAAGACTATCTACTTGAGTATTTATTTGAATAATTTAAAAACTGTAGGTGTACCAATCACTCAAAACAATTATTTATTTTTTGTATGTGAATAGTTCCATGTTATAATGATATGCTCTAAATATGAGCTTCAAATATTACTACTGTAATGAGATTTTCCAATATGAAATATACTCTCAAGTAATATAAAAAGTTACTTGTGAGTAGACTACTTTACGCACCCCTGTACATGCTCGTATAAAATAGGACCTACACAGAACCCAATTCTGACTTAGGGTCCTATTGCGCAGTTCTATTATTCTTTATATTCTTCATATTTCTTATCCGATTAAAAAGCCGGGTGATTTATTTTTCTTAGGTAGGTTTTATACATTCTGGATGTATACACATATTATTTATTGAGGTGATTGCTACACTGAAACGTTGGTATGATCAGCACTTTGCTGGTACAGTGTACATGGAAGAGATAATATTTGTTTTAAGCGATTCCCAGCAAGTTATATGTTATAGATCCGTTGTTCTAGTGTTCAACATGTAGTTGAGATTACTAGCATGAATGTTGCAGTTATCTTTCTTTGCTTTTTACTCACATGTAAATTTGTAACTAGAAACTTTTGCGACATGAAACTGTTTTGAATAGTTACATGCAGGCATTTTCACGGCAAGAAAATGTGACCAAATGCAAAAATTTAATGTTAATGTCAGTTCTATTATTTTGCAGCATGAAACTTTCGGGCATCTGAGACGACCATGAAATACAGGTACATGTATATTTCATGCACATGAAATTGGTTTTATGGTGTACATTCTCTGCCAAAGTCGTCATTTTCAGATTTTCAAATTTATTTTAGTCTTTAATACTTAAGTATAAGTTTACTTTGATTATGTGACACATCATTTTTCCATCATTCCATCAGAGCTCAAGATAAACTTGATTTCTTTCCAATTATCTTTTCATTGCTGCCCGTATCCTGCCTGGATCACGATCAGTATGGACAAAAAGAAGTTGGTGGCTTAGCACACATTCCTCCTGGTTGGGATGAATGGAATGCACTGGTAAGGAAATAGAACCAAACAGGTTAATGCCTATAGTTTGGCAATGGTCAGCATTTTAACTTTTTTTTTACTGTTACTTAAAGGATCGGCTTGTGCCATATTGTATTTTATAATGAGATACATGTAGTTCTACCAGAGACTATACAATTATTTTCAATTTTGGTAGTATAAAGCTACTTTTTACGGGTTTTGAAATGGTTGTTGTTAGCTAATTGAGACAGCAAATGAGTTCTTTCACAAAGCCTTTTTGTTGCACAAAGCAATTGTTTGTAACATGCTGCTTATTTTTTGTGGCAATTGGCATGTATGGCAAGTGAGTGACTGCCAATTAGCACTGAGGGCAAACCAAAGTTAGAAAATTGAGCAATAGAGTTTTTTTTCAATAAAAGATGGTATTCTTATCAGATTTTCATCATTGCTTGTACTTTCATTTACATTTACTACATTCAATCAATTAATAG
Source organism: Strongylocentrotus pallidus (assembly GCA_030265145.1). Taxonomy (NCBI): domain Eukaryota; kingdom Metazoa; phylum Echinodermata; class Echinoidea; order Camarodonta; family Strongylocentrotidae; genus Strongylocentrotus; species Strongylocentrotus pallidus. The sequence goes on from JARBES010000130.1 coordinate 16,896,258, forward strand.
CCAATTATTGATATGGGAGTAGACTTTATTGGATAACTTATTTAGCAGAAGCTAGTCTGCCACAAGAACCATAATTGATATTAACAAAATTCTTCAAGACTGTAAAGTGTGAATTCTAGCAACTTTTTTTTTTACCAACGCACATGATGTTTCAGATAAGCTATTCGTTTAATATTGTATATTTTGCCAATATCCTCTCCAACTCTCTGTGCAGAAACTCAATTCCGTATACTACAATTACTCGCTCTCTGTGAATGGCAAGGAAGAGAAACATGGAGATGATTACCATAAAGATTATCTCACAGATCTCATTGTAAGTACTGCATCACATCTTTTTGAAAAAAACTTCAGGTGGACTGTGAAACCCTTAATATCTACTTGTGCAGGACACAAAACTGTAAATTATGTGATGGTTGCCATGGATCAATTTAGTTGCTTGACACAGTTTTTATTTGCAACAAAGAAATTAATATGCTAGCATAAGCAAGCATTGGTCTTAGTTGTCTCTTTCATATTATCAATCAATGTTAATGGTTGTGTTTGTTTTTTTAAATCATGATTCATTATGCCATGAGTATTAGTAAGTGGTCAAAATGTTTCACAAAGAAGATGAAGGTTAAGAAATTGATTAATGCTTCAACTTACTTTTCAACAACATCCTCTTAACAACCTCATCAATTTCAGAATGTGTCTACTGTATGCTTTGTCAATGATTGATGAGTTTATGTATCGTTTCATATGTATTGATTTATTTGTTCTTGTATCTGCCACTCCTAAAAACTTCTCTTATGACATTACAATTAGATTGTGAGAAGTTGTAAATGAACTTGTTCGTCTTTACTCCTTAAATTTTGTTAACATAGAACAATAGATCCATGGACTTCCTGCAGAAGCAGACTGTATCGAGTCCTTTCTTCATGATGATGTCGACGCCCGCCTGCCATTCACCTTTTGACTCCGCCCCTCAGTACATGTCACACTTCACAGATAAGCAGGCACCAAGGGGACCTAGCTTCAATGTTCATTCGGCTGTAAGTTCAAGATGTAGAAGTAAGGCCCATTCAGACATGAGACAGAAAACCACTTAAGAATGGTATTGGCAAAACAATGAGACAAGCATAGCATCTGTTTGGAGTCAGAAGGGCTTTAACTCTGTGTAAATTGGTATTAGTTATTGCCCCTATGCCTCCAAATGGATGATAGTGTGCATAACAATCCTGTGTCTGGGCAAGCCCAAGGTATTTGATCATTTTGCGGAATATTGATTATAATCAACCTCCAAAGTATCGTTTTTTAAAATAATTAAAGGCAGATCACCACACCTCGTGTGAATAGGGCTTTAGCCATTTGTGCATTTGTGTACCAAAATGTCACAAGGAAGAATTGTTGTGCTCTGGTTAAGTAAATAATGTTTGTTGATCAATGAATTGAACATTACTAGCTGGATTCTAATGCTATGTTTTTTCACCGACAGCTTCCTGATATGATTAAAATCAGTCGTGTAAATGCATTCTTGTGTTTTGCCACAATTTACAATTATAATCTCACTTGTGCTTGGAGAGGGAGAGGGGGAGGGAGGGAAGGAGGGAGGGAGGGAGAAGGAGAAATAGAGAGATGTAAGGTGATCTAACTTTTTATATTGAAATGTTATCCAAGAACAGATATTTTTTTGAATAGTTTTAACGGCAGGGTATCTAACAACATCACTACCACTGATGTATTTTCAATTATGCCATCTTTCGGTGAAGGCGTAATATTCGGTTCCTGTACCCTAGCATCATCATACGTGTGTCACGCAGTTGGTGATGCATTGTGGGACATGGCTGTCGACACATCAGGACATTGTAAGCAGCAGATTGCAGTTTGCGTTAATCTGAAGTAGCGTCAGTAGAATATCCTGCCTTTAAAGGAAATTTAAAATCGGGTTTCTAGTGCAGAGGGTCAGGTAATATACCCAACAGACATGCCACCCATATTCTGAACTCATCCAGATTCTCTGCCTTTCTTTCAGGACAAACACTGGCTAATAAGGAGAGCTGAAAACCCAATGTCCAATGCATCTATCACCTACCTAGATGACTCTTTCAGAAAAAGGTAAATAAACACATCTTGTCTGTATCAAAGCTCTCTGAATTTTCAACATTTACAGCTAATCTTTCACACTGGTAGCAAAAAACTAACTGAAAATATGAATGAAAATTGCTGAATAATTTCTTGTATCAAAGATAATGTTTGAGATATTTTGATGGTCTTCCGGTGGTTTCCAAAGCACTTTAGTGTTAATATCTGAAAGGAAATTTAAAATGAAACTGATTGCTGGCAGAGTAGAATCTCACACAAAGTGTTCCATGTACATGTTTTACATGTGCCTTTCATAACCCGGGTTGGGATGGATATCATATTTCATCTCTCATTTGTTTGAATATCAACTCAAAGAGGGTAAAACTTCACAGCAGCTAAGAAAAGAAATTTTGCTCTGTATTTATTAAGACACTGATCAAATAAATCGGACCAAAAATGTGGGGGACCTTTTTGAAACAGAAAATGGACTTGCATATATTTTGTCTGTGATATGGATTTACTGTGCGATAATACTTATAGTGAAAAATACACAATTATAGACAATTGTAATTTTATTTGATAGAGGTAGAATAACGTAATTAAGATATAGAGCCGGTAAATACTTCTATTACCTTGCTTAGGCTTAATATTTCATAAATTGTTGTTAGGTTTCTCAAAATTCCCACTTTTTATTAACTGATATAAAAAAATGAATTACCGGTACAGTATTTATTCACCGAGTTAAAAATATGAATTAAAGTATTTATTCACTGATATAAACAAATGAATTACTGGTACAGTATTTATTCACCAATATAAAAAATGAATTACCGGTACAGTATTTATTCACCGATATAAAAAAATGAATTAAAGTATTTATTCACTGATATTAAAAAAAAAAGGATTACAGTATTTATTCACTGATATAGAAAATAAAAAAAGATTTACAGTAGGTCTCTTGCATTCTGGATGCTTCTTTTTGAGCCTACTCTGCTAAACCACCTTATAACTGCTTTGATGATATTCTCATATGATCTTTTCTCACAGGTGGAGGACTCTTCTCTCTGTAGATGACATGGTGAAGAACCTTGTAACGCTGCTTACAACAAAAAAGATGATTGATAATACTTATATTATCTTCTCCTCAGATAATGGCTTCCATCTAGGTAGGCTATGCCGTTACTTCACATTTATTAATTTGCTTAATCATTCATTAATGTGCTTAATCATTCATTAATTTGCTTAATCATTCATTCAGTTAAGTTTCAGTTTAGTTTCTTTTATTTCACATGAAAAAAAAAAACATTACATTAACAAAACATAGCATATTTACAAAATTGATATTCGTGAACAATAAAGACATAAAGGCATTTACACTAAATAATTTCGAAAATTACATGTGAAAAAAGGAACTTAAGAAAAAGCATAAAGCTTGTAGAATTTAAGTTCCTCAAAATAATTTTGACACAGTGTCATTCATAATAAGATAGAAGTATAATAATAAAAAAGCAAAGTATACAGACAAATGAAATGATATGGATGATGGATGTAAGAAAGAAGAGAAACAGGAAGAGAAATAGGAAGAGAAGGTAAAGAATGGGGGTCAGAAGAAGAATAAGAAGAGAAAAAAGGAAATTTTTAGCATAGAATGTTCAAGGTCGGGAGTCACAGTCGGGAAAAAAATAGTATATTTGTGCATTACATGTACAAATTCAATAATAAGAGTTTGTTCATTTTGGTTTGTTGATTTTTATTTAAAAAAACCATGTATGCTTGAAATAGGAAATGACAAGGCTAGTAAAGACAAGATTTGATTTTGGAAAGAAGGGAAGAAGAATTTGTGAAAGCAGGTCTGATTTCTCTGACATTGTTGAGTGAAATGTATGATGTAAAATTATACCCTTGCTTCCAGGCATAAGCATTATCATCCAAATTCATGATTCAAAAGAAGAAGAAAAAGTCTCATGGCCTCTAAGCTTTGCTGTAGATTTGTACCAATTATTGCCCGTTCGTTCGAAAATCGTTCGGAAATTCTGAGTTGGGAGGTGAATATATGTTATATATTGAACATTGTATGCATGCAATATTCGTTATATAATTTTGAGGGAATTCATGATCTCATGCCTTGCCCCTTTGGAGTCAAGCCCTCTTGATTGCTTTCAGTTTGGGTTCCTGTCATATTTTAGAAATTTTACTAATTTAATTTTAGAATGACTTTGCAATCCATTAATATTTTTGATTTTAGGGCATTTTTGAAATAGAACACAATTTTTATATTCCATGGTTGTTTATTTGCTAAGAGCCAGAAGGGTGACAGCTCTGTGTATTAAAAGAATATAAATTGTGGTTCTCAACAGATGATGTATTCATTTCTTTCTTGACAGGCTAATAATACTCATTTCAAATTAGAGTTGTGGTGTATGACATTCTGTCTTATTCTATTTCAGGTCAGTTTTCACTTCCCAATGATAAGCGGCAGCTGTATGAATTTGACATCAGAGTTCCTCTTATCGTCAGAGGTCCAGGGATACCTCCTGGATCAACCAGCAAGCAGATTGCTGTCAACATTGATATCATGCCTACCATCGTTGAGTTGGCAACGGGAAGTGCGCCCTCTGAAGTTGACGGGATCAGTCTCATGCCGCTCCTGGTAAGTACACGTATGGAGTTGTAATTTAACCATATCGATATGATCTTTTTGGGGTGGAAAATATTGGAAAATCTGGTCAAACCTATTACCTATAACTTGCAGTAGCATAATGCTGCTTTATTGTGCTGTTCCACTCATTCCACTCATATTATATTTTGAGTTAAGCCTCGGTCACAAATGCCATTACGAACTGCTACGAACGCCATACGAACGATTTTCAGACAATGGAAATTTGGGAAGACAATGGAAAAACAGGGAGGTTCGTACGAATGATTATTTCGTACGAACCTTTGTGACCGAGTAAACGTAAGGTCATGTCCTTCCAATTGATTAAACACTGTTGCATCACTAATGTTATTTGTATAACCGAATTTGACTGAATTTTAGAGGATTTTCATGCAGTAAACCATAAGGAAGTACTTTTATCCACCAGCCTTCAAGCTCAGGATACAAATATAAAAGGAATTCTTTTAAGGTTTATTCAAATATGTTGTGGTAAACTACATTTTTTCTTGTGTGTACTAAATGAATGGCAAGTGGGGATGAAAAAAGTAACTGCGTGCACCAAAGATCCTACGTGTACCTCTGTGTGTTATAAGATAGAAAGAAATGAAGCAAAGAAGGGCTAAAGAACCCGCACATATGTTAACAAGGTGTCTTCTAATTTTTGAGGCCTACCGGTATAGCTTTTTTTTTTTTTTTTTTTTTTTTTTTTTTTTTAATTTAAAATTTTAAAAAATATTAAAAAATTTTAATTAAAAAATTTAAAAAATTTATTTTTTTTTTTTTTTTTTTTTTTTTTTTTTTTAAGGTATCCTTTTCTCTATTATTTCACCAGTTTCATGTAATACTGTTCATACTGTCTGTTTTACTTGTGGTGAATTATTGATAAATGCAATTGAATTTAATAGCTTTCAATGATCCAACAGGAAAGCCGAGGGTTGTCTCCTTTAAACATTAAAGTGTCATTAATGAGTATTTCTTCACTCCCTGTCATTAGATAGCTAGCAATGAGAGCATGGCATGGCGGGACACAGTCCTGATTGAGCACAGAGGAGAGGGCAATACTACCAATAACCCTGGCTGTAAAGACACAGTCAATCTCTGTGTAAGATTTCCAAGATGGCCGCCCCCATCTGGAATAATGACTGTGGTTTGAGATGGAAGACGTTGAAAAGCAAAAAAAAATTCTCACAAAAATAATCCAAATATTTTCCAGAAATGATTTGTTAAGTCCTTGGTCGTGTGTGTATACACTCGATATGAACACAATTGTTTTAAATTATATACGCTTTCAAAGTTTACATCTCTCAAAGCATAGGAAGATAAGCCTTTTTTCTTTCTTTCAGGCTAATGTTTTGTTCCAAAATGGTGAAGAAAAGAAGTGAATTAATGTTCATACGTCTTCATCTTCACCACATTTCCTCTATCAATAGCCTGAATGAAAGAAAAAAAATCCATGCATGTATGTGAGATTGTTTGTGCAGGATTCCAATCATTGTGCATATATAATCTATGTGAAAGAATATTGCATGTAAGTGAAGTACTTTCACTTTATATAAAAGTTTCAATGTGAAACTCCCATACACTCACTTTCCACAACAAAAATGATGAAAAGCCCCTTCAGAATTATTAATAATTCTTGTACACTGTCTGTAGTTCAGTAACTATTTGAATGAGGAATCTCAATTGATATATTGCTCTTCATTTGAGTGCGTCCGATGAAATTCATTCTGAACAACATACATTAACCATGTAGATTATATATAGTATTATGATTGGAAACCTGCTATTTATGGCTTGTCCAAGTCAGCTGTTTTTCCTTTCATGTGAAACTGCTGAGTTGGGCGTGATGTTATTAGTTGTGGTTTAGAGACTTGGTATAGATTGAGTTTACCATTTCAGAATTCTTTCAAGTCTTTTGCATCATTTGATAAGGTTGATTCAATCACCACTCTGTAGTGACATTCTTTATTTTCAAATACTGGATTTTGTAATTGACAAGATAATTAGTACTGTACTCTGATGCAAATTTAATTTACCAAGTCAATGGTCAGCCAATAAAATGATGCAATTGATTCTGAAGAATAGCTGACATTGATTTTGTTGTTGGTTCGACTGTCATCACAAATTTCTTCATGAAGATTTTGTGATGTTTTGCATTTCTCTCCTCTCATTTTTATCCCTTCCCATCCCTGCCACTTGAAATTTCTGAACTTTCTGTACATTGATTCAATACTTTTCTCTCCATATATAAATCTTCCATCTTTCGGCTTTCTTTCTGGTTGTTGTGCGTTTTCCATTCTGCTTTGCATGATGCATCAATCCTGTTCCTTGACAAATATTTCTGTTGCCTGCCTACAATTCGATTGCTGTGATGACACATATGTCCGAATATTTCTGTCTTTCTCTAAACATTCCTACTTTTTTCATCTTCTGCAATGATATCATTTTTTCACTGTGTTTGACATATATCATGCATGCATTTGCTGTATATGAATAATTTCTTTCTCATTCTCTTTTTCTTTCACTTTCCTACTCTTTTTCTTTCTCTTTCTTTCTCATTTTCTTTCTTTCTCATTTTCTTTCTCTTTCTTTCTCATTTTCTTTCTCTTTCTTTCTCTTTTACTTTTTCTTTCTCTTTCTTTTTCTTTTTCTTTCTCTTTCTTTTTCTTTCTCTTTCTTTTTCTTTTTCTTTCTCTTTCTCTTTCTCTTCTCTTTTCTTGTTCTCTTTATCTCTCTCTTTCTCTATCTTGCTCTGTCTCTGTCTGTCTCCCATATCCCCTACTCTCCCCCCACCCCCTCCTCTATCTCTCTCTCTCTCTCTCTAATCCCCCCCCCCCCCACGCCCTTTCTTTTTTGGCATACCCATATGTCCAGATTCCCCCAAATACCACAAATGAAATCACCACTATTCCATGGAGGCAAGAAATCTTAATCGAGCATACTGGGGAATGGAAGGCAGCAGGTTATCGTGGATGTCCGCACACAGAGTTTCTCAATGTAAGCACTATCTACTCTCAATTGGGGGGATAAATTTTAGCTTTAAAATCATGATTTATTAGTGGACATGAAGGGCCCAAGTGCTTCTATAGAAAGGAGATGAAAACTTGGTAGAAATGCACTTGATGAGCAAATTCAATGAATATTGGATACAAGAATTTTGGGGAGATTCGCATTTAAAACAAACTTTGAAACATACATGTTTCTATAAATAATCAATTCTTACAAACTTATGGCTATGATTTTTTTAAAGAATTTTTTTTTCTTTGTATACCTGTTTTTTATTGATGTGTAGGATACTTCTTTTTATAATGAAGTGAATGATGAAATAGGATAATTTACTTTAAGGTTTCTTCTGTTTAATGTATGAACATGGGAAAGGGTCACAAGCTCTCAACACAGACAAAAAGTGATACTACTAAATATAGAATGAGAAGTTTATAAAGTATATTTATGCTTAAAGTACCCCCATTCTATTTTGTTCACAATTGAAATGTCGCTATTGATGCAAGCAACACTATTGTTTCCCATGGCGCATTTATCATCTCTGATTCATTTTTATTTACTCGCATCCAGTATGTATGTTGTAGAATCACACCAGAATAGATTGGCTTTGCTTTACATCTGCAGTGCTTTCATACTTCCAATACATTTGTCCATTTTTTTAATTTTTAATAATATTATTTGCTATTTGTTAGCAATCTAAAGAAATCTAATTGCAGAGCCTGAGGAGAAAGTTAGGAGAAGTCATGAAACATAATTTAGGGGGAATGCAAGCTTTAGTCTATAAGTTTATCATCTCTGTGTATACTGCTTTTGTGTCCTAAAATGTTGCATGCCGTAGTTCAATAATTTAATAATTTGCTTGGTAAAAAGATAACCATGTAGAGTGGTGTAATGATCAATATGTCCATGTACCATTAGAAAGTAGCTTGAACCTAATCTGGGAAATTCTCACAGTCGGGTGTTTTGGTATCATAATATGAGGCAGGGTGGTCCACAAGGGGTTTAAGCATGTAAAAGTGACAGGTTTTAATTTTGATTGTGACGGTTTAAAAATCAGGAACTGGTTCAAACTCATTCTCAACCAAAGTTATGAAATATTAGTCATAAAATGTGTTTGAAAATACTTCAAAACATGTCTCAGATTGCAGAGTGCATAAATCTAAAGACGCTAAGAGTCCTTAGAGCAAGCCCAGGAGCATAGCCACAAAGAACTTTGTACTTTGCATACATCCATTCATACTCCTTCAACGATCCAATTTTACATGTTTGAAGTTTCGTTTGTGGACCACCCTGTTTGACGCTATTTTTATTTTAGCTCTATACCAAATAAGAAATCACATATTGCAATACACGCATAAAGCTTAAACGCCTTGCTGCCCATGAAACTGTCATCGGTACCTAATGAAATCCTAACTAAAGCTATGTCATAACATCTCTTATGCTTTGTCTCAACTTGTTTGGGGTTTGTAGTTGCCCGTTCAGAATTGTTCATTTGCTTATAGCCTTCCACCTCTTTTCACATCACCTATATTTAGAATTGCCACCCATCTTGTGTTTGTGAAGACAGTCGAAACAACTCCTATACATGTCTGAGAAGCATTGATGAAGAGAACAGTGCAATTTACTGTGAATTCAGTGACAGAGAGGTAGAGTGTTGAATGCAGATCTAACCAGGAGACTCTCTGGTACTATGTCAAGATGGGGATGTAAGAAAAGACAATATTCAATTTAAAAGAGAGAAGGAAAACAAATTGTTTTCAGATATCTGGAAAACTAGCCCAATATATCAAATGAAAATCGATAAGAATCAAATGAAGTTTGACTACCTTCTATGAATTGTTGCATTTACTCTGAAGATGATTCATTTTTGGTATGATACATATTTTCTATAGACCCTCAACTTGAGTTATCTCAAGCCTGAGAGTTGAGATGGTGAAATCGGTTTTGAGATTAACCAATTGAACATGAGTGTAACAAGTTTTGAAATTCACTTATTTCAAGTTCCCATCTTGCTGCCGTACCACAGACATTTCCTTTAGTTCTGGTAAATGCTACCGAGCATTTAAGGCAATGCACTGTGGATCTTAACTCATTTTCCATAAACACGCAAGTTAATCCCTGAAAAAGATGCGCAGTATTGAAATTCATGAAATTGTGACCATGGATCAAAGAGACTTGTATTTAAAAAAAGTAGGTTAGGGTAGATGGTTACCATCAACTCTCGTCACATCTATAAAACAGCTTCCAGTTTCTCTTTGGTATTCCTATAAAAGGTTTTGAATTATTTCACAGGACTGGCACATGCAGACAAGATTGCTTCATTGCAGATATAAATTCTCATTGAATTCATCACTAAAGTAAGGGTTAGGATCCACATTAGCATTGTTTTAAGTTACGATACCGTAATGATAACTACTAATTACTCCTGCATTATCTCCCTCTATAGTCCTGCTTCCCATCCTGCGTATGTGAGGATGCCAGAAATAATACTTACGAGTGCATACGTACTCTATCAGCTACATCAGGGGGCGACCATATATACTGCAATTTTGCTGATGGAGAGGTAGTTTGCGCACCCCCCCTCCCCCACCCCTCCCCCCACCCCTCCCCTCCCCTAACAAAAATACATATTACATGTATATATGTACAAATAAGGCAGGACACAAACATCTGATTGTGGCTGGATGTTCAGAGAAATGGCCTTATACTTCCTTGAAACATAGCAGTGTTTGAATATCTTCTGAGGGATATAAAGTCTTTGTTTTACAGGATATCAAACATCTTTTACTATGTCAAAACAACTCAAATTTTTGGCTTGGTTACAGTTTTGTACTGATTTTTAAAATGTAAATTACTGGTAGGCATTAGAAAATTTGCAGGAAATGAAAATGTTTGATAGGTCTATATTCTCTCTACAAAATTATGTTTTGTACTTGGGACAAACGGACTAACACTTCACAGTTGATCATATATGCTTACTAAAGAAGTACAGGTAGATGTTCTTTATATTTCTTTTATTAATCACATTAAAGGCTTGTTCAGAATGGCCCGGTAAACCGTTGCACACACACAAAAACGACGCATCTTTTAAAGGGTGAAATGAATAACAACTGCGTGTAACAAAGGACTTGCATGTATTCACTGAATTCAGTAACGTCAAGCGTATTACACGTTATGTCACCATAAACAAAAAAATGTCATGAAGCAGTTAACCGTGGCAGTTCTTTTATAGAGTGTAATGAACAGCAGCTGCACACAACAAAGATCCTATGTGTATTCACTGGGCTCTGTGATATAACACATAGAAATGTGAAGCGTATTACACTGACGTCATTATGAACTAAGCACCGCAGTTTAACAGCTCATACCTAAACAAGGCTTTACTGATTAGGAATTTAGGGATTGTCCTATCATACCAGCGGTGAGATACTGTTCGAGAGTCATAAGACGTTTAAAAAAAAGATGTTGTATTGCCCTTTGCGACCGACCCAAAAATCTTGAAATCTAAGGTCGGCTTTTTAAATAGGTTTTTTAGAGAAAAAAATGGTTGATGAATAACAAAATATGTATTTAAGCTTTCAAAACTGAGAAATATCAGCCTAAAGAGGTAGAAAAAAAAGAAGACAAATTAATTAAAAAAAAAAAGATTTCCAACCGACCGACCCATGTTTTGGCACCTAACGGGCAATACAACATCTTATTTTTTTAAGGCCTAATGAAGGTAAGTACAGGTTTACTGATTAGGGATTGTCCTATCGAACCAGGGATGAGATACTGTTAGAGGCTCATAATGAAGGTAAGTACAGCCGGTTCTATAAAATGCATGTGCTCGGCTTCTTGTGCTGCTTATGCTTCACATGCTCGGTGTTCAGCTCTCTACTCTTTCTCCCTTGGCACAAGTCGGTCTAAATTTAAAACTACCTCTTAGAAAGTGATTATTTGCAAAAAAATTATGCAACATACAGAGCTGCCAACCATTACGCTTTTCCTGGAATTATTCATTTTTTGCCTCCAAATTACGGTAGTACGTTTTTTCTCCATAAAATACTCTTTTTTTTTTTTTTACATACGGCACGTCAAACAACTGCCCTAAAATGTTGATTTGACCACAAATTCAATAGAAAACTAAGGTTAAAACATACTGGAAAACATACTTGAAGAGAAAAATATTCTCACAAAGAATGAAACGCTGATAATACTATATGGACAAAACAGCATGAGGAATAGACATTTCTGCATTGGAAGTGTGTAGCACGTGGTTGTAAGTTTCGTTTTAATGAATCCCTTTTTTTTGCCATCATAGTTCCTTTTTTCGGTCGCACAAGGTTGACAGCTCTGAACATAAAGTATTATCAGTATTGCAGAGGTAAACTGCAATGGATGCTTATGACAAAACTGCACACCTGGATTATTTTTAAGTAATAATTATAAGCATGAAAAGCTTGCTTTCAGCTGCAAAACTCGCCATCTCTGAATTATCCATCCAGTCACACTGCTTAGCTAACCATTCACTTTGCATATGGATCTAGAGAGTATGGTTGCAAAGACTTTGTCTGGAAATTGAAACGATATGAATTTGTTTGTTGGAGCAGACATGTTATCCGGCCTGTGTGTGTGAGGACGGCCGAAACAATACATACACCTGTGTCAGGACGTCAGCTGCACAAGAGAGCTACGTCTACTGTAACTTTGCAGATAATGAGGTATTCAAAGAGATAATTGGTACTACAAACTCAAGGAATAGCAATTTATACGGTCACAGACATACTAAAGCTTTTCGTCTTGAACTCATAAAAATGCACTGAACGATACTGTTCATCTTGGTACACAGTTCTCAGCAGAGCGAGAAACTTCACTTATTTATATATGCTGGAAACTCACTGACTCTATTCTGCGCCGACTGAAAGAGTTTGTGAGACCTCTCATGTTATTTTAGCAGGCATTGCTACAGCCCGTTTTCATAAACGGCTGGCATTACATCTACTTTTTGGCAGCCATGTATTTACAGCATTTTATTTTTTCACACACTTTGTTTCTTTAGCTTCCACCTATTTAATGTTTTCTGTTAATTCTTGAGATCTACTCTGATGAGTGCAAGACGAAAAGCTTTAGAATGATGTATTTAGAAAATGGAGAAGAGAAAATGAAGGGAGGGTGTTTGGGACTTTGTGCTATAACATCAGTAAAGACATAGCATACAGTATTATTTAATTTCTCCTTGTGAGCTAGACATTTGTTTCAAAGAAATAAGTTATGAATATCACGTTGTCTTAATTTTCTACTACAATGAAGTCTGAACGAAGTTGCATTTATATGAAGATATATTTTAAAGCTATGGTTAATGCACAATTTTTCTCAAGGACTTGAAAAAAATTGTTTTTAGTGTAGCATGATACATGATCACGGTGAGATACTGATGTTAAACTTGATTTCTTCTTCTTTTTTTTAGTGTGGAGAACACTTTTTCTTTGTATATCTTTTTACAGTTTACATTTCCTGCAATTTCTAATGAAGATACATGTAGCAATTACACCTTAAACTAATACCTACCCACATATGTCTTTGGATTGATGTATGTTTCCTGCTGACAGTAGTAACATTTTAATGTTACAATATATGTTTGATATCCTGAAAGATAAAGACTTTGGCCTGGCCTGAATGAGAGGATACCTGCACCCCCCCCCCCCCCCCCATTATTTCCTATTTAAATTTTGAACAATGACAATTATTCCCTTTGTAGAAATTTAATCTTTAAACAAATATAATTAAGTAAACATGTATTTTGTTTAAATGGAGAGTGATTAAAGGATGATTATTGGAGCCCAATAAATCATCTCACTCCATCAAGTTCTGTTTGGTTACTTGTATACACGCCCCCCCCCCGCCCCCCCCCCCCCCCCCACTCCTCTATACACACAGCGGGCATAACATGTTAATATCTTGTTCTCTGTATGTTTTTACTCTTCTGATCCTGTACATTTGATTCCTATTCAATTAAAATGGATTTAAATTTAACCATTGGCAAGAATGATAGGACTTGTATGTCAGCAGGGCAGGGCCTTAGAAAGGGGTCCATGACCAAGATTTGAATTACTACGCAGATATGATTTGTTTCATGTGAATTTATAGATTTTTCAATTTAAACCTCAAGCGATCCTCACTTTTGACATGTAGAAACAATAAATGTCTTCTGCAAGTAAATAAACCGATGCGTAATGAAAGAGAAGAGAAGTCGGCAAATTTTGAAATCTGACAATCTGGTTTTTACTTCTGTTACAATGCATTTGATCAGATGCACCCCTTTCCTGATTCAAATAGTCTCAACAACACCCCTGAAAATAGTAGATTATCCAGGTTAAGCTTGTTGATATATAGGCATTACATAAATCTTTTAAATTTGTGGCAAAATTTTAAATGAAAAAAGTGAATGTCTAGGAATATGAACTGCTTACATTTCAGATTTTGTAAACTTTCAGATCAATATTATTTTAAATCCCATTCTGAATTATCCTAATTATCTTTAATTCTAAATTTTCTAATCATTACCAAAAATGGGATTTAAACAAAAAGTATACGTACCCTCGGGTCTATGACACTGACTGCGGATACGAGTAACGGTTTTCTTGTTGGTTTTCCTCCACAGAACTTCCAAGAATTCTACAATGTGACAGCAGATCCTCATCAGCTGACAAACACCATACACAAGCTGGATCCCAAGTTCATCACCTCCCAGAATGAGAAGCTGATTGTACTGAGTATGTGCAAAGGTCCATCATGCAGGCAGCTTATACCACCACCACCGCCAAGTTCAAAACATGGCAATTCAATCGATGGAGCTTAAAGGCCTGGTCAAATCTCAAAAATAATGATAACGATAAATTGCTCCCGAAACGCTGTTGTCCTCTTGGAAAGGCATTGAAAATCATTCTTGTCGGTCAGTTTTCAACAATTTATGCTGGTGATCCTCCATCAATGATTTTACTGTCTTCAAGTTGTAGAGATAGCTGGGCAAATGTTTTTTTCAGGACAAGCCTCAATGATTTGATTTGATTTGACATCAATTTTGAAGGAAAGATGGGGCAACATCCATAGGATTTGATTCGCAGAACCAAATTCTATAGTCGTTCAAATTGTTGAGGCATGATCACTTTTATGGTTATCATTATCGTTAAGTTAAATAGGCAAATAACATATGGTTATTGCTATTGCTGCATTGTTGTGGCTAATGATTTATTAATTGATACAGTCAAAACTGTATAGAAAGGCTGTCTACGGAAGACACTAAAATGGTCTTTATGGTAGGTAGTCTTTCAGTATAATGTTCATGTGAAACAGGTTTCAATGAAAATTACTGTTTGAAGGTGAATAAAATGCAGCCTTTCTTGTGTAAATGTCTTTATGATCAAGGCATATTGTGAAGTTTGCGCTGTTTATTATGTTCCGGCTCCTTTTGAATCATGATTATATGTAATTCATCAAAATTAATGTACCTCTGCAAAGTATTAGAATGACTGAAACGTTGCTTTATATTAATGAAAATGAAGGAGATATTTACTTGCATTTATAAAGAAGAAAAAAAGCTACTCATCTTATAGCAATTGCTATTCCTGTAAAAACACTAAAATATTTTGCTGCATTTCTTGAGTATTTTGTAATGAACGAATGATGCAATCATTCTATTACTGGTATGTAAGGCATTGTAGATTGGAGTTTAAGATAAATTCATAATTATTTTCAGCTTAATGAAAGATGTAATGATTATGTGATGATGTCAAACAATGAGCAATATTATACTTGATATATTGTAATTTGTTTTATATATTGATATGCATGAGTATGCAATATAACAATTATTTTTTTAAGGTTAGTTGCGTACAGAAGTTTTTTTCATACCGCGTATCCAAGCAACCGTGCGCATACCCATTGTCTCATTTTCTTAGCCACATGCATTTGACATGGAAAGATACATGACTCAAATTAAGAGGAATGACTCCAAAAAAATAAAGGCATAAGATCACAAAACACCTTTCATTTCATAAAGCAAATATCCAATTTTTATCGTCGTTCCATATGGCATATATTCTCTTCAAATTCAGAATTCCCTGGTCCTATTTATAGCTTAGCTTCGGCTTGTGTTCTTCATTGAACTATAACATCATATCGGAAATTCTGAATTTGTCAGTTCATATGTTTCTCTGTACTGAATTCCAGAGCATCCAATAATTGTATTATACATACATGTAACTGTATTTCAAGGCGATAACAAATAACAAGAAAGAAATGAATGTAATCAACTAATCAATCGTTTTGTATATTATGAGTAATATGAGGTTGAGACAATCTCATGTTACTCAGCATTTGCAGTGCATTTCTATTCCAATGTGAGTCAGCGTGACATTAATGTATCATTAAATCATTAACAGGTATTTTAATTAAAAATTTGGGCAGTTTGTCATGTTAGTATAATAATCATGTACGCTGCTGTTGTACAAGTATGTAGTATTCACTCAGCCAAATGAACTTTATATCTGCTTTTATGCTTATTTTCTAGAGGCTTTATTATGTTTTTTCCTTGAATGTCTTAAGCAGCTATACTTTTGAAAGATGCATATAAATGTATCATATTCTACAGCTGATGTTTAAACAGTATATCTCTGCACAGGTCAAATCAGTTGGGACTGGAAAAAAAATAGTTTGACTTATGCAAAATTTGACTTAGGCACTGTACATAGCATGTGATCTGTAAAGTTTGGTTCAAATAATCTTTTGACTTTTGGAAAATTTGACTTGTACAACTTCAAGTTATGCAGAGTCAACTGTTTTATGTTCATAGAATATTACAAAAGTAAGTACAATACTACATCACAACAAAGTAGATTGTATACTCAGTTTTTTAAAAACATTTTACTCAAAGCAAGCTCTTTTCATATTTCTCATGGAAGGAAATTTCCCCAGTTCAATCTTTGCTTTAAATGTATGTATTAACTAGACTATTTGA
>JARBES010000130.1:16948420-16958770 GCA_030265145.1 Strongylocentrotus pallidus
TTTTTTTTTTTTTTTAATGTCAAAATCGGGGGTGCGGCCTATACGGCGCTGCGGCCTTATCGCCGGCAAATACGGTATTTTTCAATACTTTTTTCCACAATTAATAAAGAAATGAAGAGGATTTATGATAATTACTCACTGCATAGAAATACTGAAATAATGTTACACAAGTATATCACAGGGTCTGAAAATGAGGGTTTTCATATTTGAACAGAAAAAGTTCTATTATGTCAAGCAAACAAGGGGTTATCTGAATATCATGCTCTTTTTTTTTTAAAGCAAGGAAATAAGAAAAACACAACACAAATTTCAACAAAGAAAAAATAGAAATGCATTATCATTACCCTAAATCACACTCTTTCTTACCTTGTCTCTGTATGTTCCCTTATACACAGAGCCAAAGCTGCCATCTCCTAGTAAATTCTCAGCCCTAATAAGAAACAAATATATAAAGCTGAAAATTACTTCTATAAAAGATTTAAAACTTCAATAAAAAAATAATATATATGATTCACTCTTTGTCCCATGTAGATTACAAATTTCTTCCTTTCATTTCTCTATCCATATACTCATGCCCTCTGTTTACATGATCTAATAAGTTTTATTTGTGCATCATGTTTTCATCATGGTGGTGATTCTAATTGTAAATAAAGAACAACATGATGACTAAATCAAGTGTCATAGTTTACCAATTATGAATGTTCTTAATGTTGACAAATTTTGGAACACTATTTTCTCTTAATACAGCTTACTGCGACCTTCAAACATTTTTACAATATGACATGTAGTTAGTTGTTAGTTAGATTCAAGCGGAAGATTTGAGCCATTTCTGTTACTCTCTGACCTTTGAGTGAAGTTGAGTTTTCTAGGATCAAGAAGAAACTTGTCCTCCAGATCTGCAAGGGTAACATCAGGAGCCTGTTGAAAACATAACATGTTACAGCATGCTATTAATAAATGTGTCTTTTGCTGAGAGAAAAATAAGTGTTAATTAACTCAATGTAAAATGATACGAGGAAACACTTTCAAGTTATGATAGACAAACAGATGAAATAACTTCTAGTGGGCATTCATGTTGAAATGATGCTTCATTCACAATTATTTTCGAGTCTTTCCTGGGTTAATTCTTTAGAGGAAAACATGGACAGCATGTACTCCGGCATTACTGTAGCACTAAAACACAAACTGATTAGCTGCACAAGAACTACATGCATGATTTATTTTGTTATTCTGCTCGGTGAATATGGTCCTGGCATGTTATATTCTGCATCCAATTAAGCATCTGATGAGAGCTAGAAAGGCATCAGCTTTATCATAAATCATTTTGGCTTTCAGCAGACAATATATACAATTATATACCTCACTTTAGAAATCCATCCATCTGATTGGTCGAAATTGGAGCCATTCCCGTAAACAAACGTAAAATGCGAAAAACCGGTCAATAGTCTTTTGACAAAATCCCTAGGGCACTTTTCAAAAGACTACTGACTGGTTTTGGCATTTTACGTATATGCGTGCAATCTCAATGGGAAGGATTTGAGCACACAAACTCGAGTGGTACGCGATCAGACAACCTATTAAGACTAGATCTCGATAGCTAATGGTTAACACTATATAGTACCATCAATACTTCACAACAATCAATCCAAGAATATAAAAGAATAGTCATCAATGTAATTTTTAAAGAGGAGAGACCAGAAGAATAATTTTGTGGTTCAACTCACTAGAATCTGAAGTGGAACCTTCCTAGTAGGATGGTTAGGACACGTTATTGTATCACTTGTCTCAGACTGTTCTAACAGCTCACTCAAATCATGAAGATGTGGACGGCCTGGATATAGAAATAAGATGCATAATTGGTATTGAATAATAACAGATAATATTTCTATTTGTGGTTCATGCACTAGACAAAGAGCCTAAATAATCCATAATAGTACATCTCTCATATAAGTTTCTCACAATTTTGCTTACCTTCACACATGATGCTTGAGACTAGTCTCTGGACCAGGGGTCTACCTAGTCCAAGATCTAGCTCACATAGACCAGGGCCCCATCTTACAAAGAGTTGCGATTGTTTTGGATCAATCGCAAGTTCTCTAATCAATAGCAAGTTTTCAGTCTCCTATCTCTTATGTACATAGTTTCAATTGATATCAATCGCAAATAAGTTGCAATTGATTTCAACTCTTTGTAAGACGGGGCCCTGAGAACCATTTTTTTTTTACAGATCATCAAGAAGATAGGCATGGGCAGAAATTTATTACTTACCTTCACACATGACGCATGGTACTAGTCTCTGGACAAGGGGTCTACCTAGTCTAGGATCTAGCTCACATAGACCAGGAAACCATTCCTCTATCAGATCATCAAGGTGATCGCTGACCAGGCCTAGAAGTCTGGAGGGATACAGAGAGAAGTAGAAAGAAATAGATGGACAACAATCAAGAATGATGTATAGAAAGAAAAGGGACAAATAGATATTGTAAAGGGCAAAACAATTTTTTTGTTTTAATTAAACAATAAATGAACGCATACAACCAAAAAGAGACAGAGATAGAGAGATAGAGAGACAGACAGACAGACAGACAGAGAGACAGAGAGAGAGAGAGGAGGAAAGAAAGAGAGTGGTTACGAGGTGAGACAGGGCAAATTAAGAAAGAGGGGAATAGACACAAACAATTCAGCATAAGAATACATTTGAGACTTTGATTGTTAACAATGTTAATGTAAATTGTACATGTAACTTACATACACCTTTATTAATTCATATTTCTTACTCCAGAACCTAGCACATGGAATCTTTTTTTCTTCTAGATTTATTCTTTCAGCATTAATGTTCCTGCCTTATTTAATTTCTCCTTCCAAACTTTATGCAATAATGGACAATTCTCTCCTTCAGCATATATATATATAATAATACAAGATAGGAAACATTGTAGGTCTTGTTGTTTATGGTTCAATACCTGTATCCCTGCTTGGTCTTTGGGACGGTGATCTTGAGTGTGTCAGCTCCTTTCTTCAGGGGCTCTATCAAGAAGAATGCTTCCTACAAATACAATAATACAAACAAATAATCAAAATACTCCAATGGTTTTCTGAATAGAACACAATCACTTCCAAATTTTTCATATACAGATGGATAAACTTGAATTCCAATTTTTCATATACACATGGATAAAATTAAATTCCAATTTTTCATATACAGATGGAAAAACTTATATTCCAATTTTTCATATACAGATGGATAAACTTATATACCAATTTTTCATATACAGATGGAAAAATTTATATTCCAATTTTTCATATACAGATGGAAAAACTTATATTCCAATTTTTCATATACACCTGTACAGATGAATAAACTTAAATTGTGGCTAGCTCTCACAGCCTTCATCAAACCACCATCCAAAATTAGTCAATCCACAAATATCTAATGGCTTGGAAACAATAGCAAAGAATATCAAACTTCAAAACATGTGTTTTACTATCCACCACCTACAATGATAGGAAAATGTACTCCTAAGTTCTTTTATACCACAGAAGAAAGATAGTATTCCTTACTTTCATGTACATAGGATCTAAGAATAAAAGGAAAAAAATTATTACAAAATTGGTTCTCTATCTCAGATTTGACTTACCTCCGACCAGCAGACATATATCCCTTCTCTCCAGAATACAGTCTCAGGCTCCTCTTGAGATCTCATACGAAACTGAGATTAAGTACAAATAAACAAAAAGTAATCAATAAGTATTTGCCCATAGTCCTGTGCAAATTAGACAATCTTGGCATTTGTTAACCCACCCCTTCCCCCATAAAATTACTCTATCCACAATAGAATAATGGAATGTAAGTGTATAGTTTCAATAAACTTCACAATCTCAAAGTAAAGAAGACATTCTTCCCATACACATGAATATATTCAATTTTAATCAGTCTTGGTATATTTTTCAAGGGAATAAATATTGTCACAAGAAATATTTCTTGCAACATAAAACATAATTTGGTTTCATAATTGTATTTTTTTCTTGCTTTTGAATACACAGCATGGAGTATACCAAAAATCATTTAAAACTGTTTAGGAGTACAACTGCTGTTTATTTTTTAAAGTCTCATGCATTTTTCAATATGAAAATTACATACATTTATTTGAGGCTTAATTAGTATTAAGCTTGTTAGTTATGGGTAGAATAAGAGTAGCAATTAAAGAATATAATAGTTTATATTAGCAAATATAATTTCAATTTGCAAGTTTATGAGAAATATATAATATATGAGAAAGCCTAGTGACAGAGTAGTAAGTTTTGATTAGCGTTAGCAAACCCAAATAAATACAAAATTCCAGATATTACAGCCAAAAAGGTTTATTGGTTAGATCAAATGTAGTAGCACTGCATGGTGTAATATCTTGAGATCCCTGAGCCTGTACCACAAACCATTTAACTTCACATCAAAACAAAGTAAAAATATGAGTTAGTATAAAGAAATAACACAACATTGAATGGCCTGTTAAGAACAATATCATATCCTGAGGAAAATTCTATAGGAAAGGTATTATACAATTCTGAGTTACGTTATTATACTTTCACAATTAACAGTTAAATATCTATTTTCACTTCTCTTGATTTGTTTATTTGTCTGTCGATCAATGGAAATGTGCATCTCACAATTTCAAGTCTTCTCCTACTTCTTAAAACCTGATATCAAAATGACTATTATTGTACAGGAAATACCCTGTGTAAGAAGGCAGTGGTCACCTTTCTTTTTTTTCCTTTTTTTTACATTTTCACAATTTTTATGACAAAGTGTGAGTGCGTCCCTTAATAAGTTTATTTCCACCAAATTCAACCGCGACTTTTAAGAGATAACTTTACATCCCAGATCTCAAGCTTCTGGCAGGACGGTGCTTTATAGACATTTGCTCTGACGACAATTGCTCCATGCTCTATTTCCTCAAAGATAGAGAGTTGGGATTAGGGTTGCATTTTGGCTTTAGGTTAGGTTTGTGGTTAGGGTTTGGGTTAGAGTATTTGGTCGAAGACTGTAGATAGGAATTTGATTAGTAGAGGACATTGACCACAGAGCAATTGTCGTCGGAGCATGTGTCGTAGAACCGAGAGGACTCCAGGAAGCTAACCTGTCGATGGGTTGAGACAGCTGACCCCTGTGTGTCAAGGACAGGCATGTGCCATATAGGAATGGTTTTGGCATGGTCCTCCTCCTATAGGTCACAAGAATAAAGCAGTTATATATAGGGACATGGTTTGAGAGTTAGAGCTAGGTGTGAAAAAGGATGCAGAAAATGTTGGAAGATGGATTCTTAAAGTGTACTAATCATCAAAACACATTTTGCTCTTGATGTAAGGGGTTCCATGTTGCTATACTGTATTCAAAATGAGCTTGAAATATTACTTCTCCAAAGAGATTGCAGTTGAAGTACACTCTCAGTAAACATAAAAACCACTGGTTGAGTAGACTAGTCAACACATGCATAAGCATTTGCATAGCAAAGGGCACACATGGAACCAAAATTTATTTATACTTCATATACCTTTTAAGAATGCTATTTAAATTTCTTGAAAATGTGATTTTGTACATTTTAGCTACCGGTATACACACTTTATTTTTCAGGTGATTGGTTCACTTCAAAGGAAAGGAAACATGATTCTTAAAGGAAAGGAAATTTATTCCTTAAACTTCATAAAGCAATATCAAGAAGAAAAGTACATTTTTAGCAAAGTATAGGTATCAGAGTCTGACAAAAAATATTAAAGACAAGAGATTATCTTGAAAAGGGGTTTTGAAAAAGAAGAGAAGAAAGATATCACAAGTATTATAGCTGCATTGAAGTAAAGCAAAAGAATAGTTGTAAGGCATTGCATCTTTTCTTTGTCTAATAAAAAAATATATGTTTTTGAAAAAAAAAAGATTTTTGCCATACAACAGAAAGAACCTACACCTGTAGAATCTACACTATAATATGTTTTTTTTTCTTCAAACAATGGTGAGAAGCCTTCAAGCAATTGCTGTAATATACTATCCAAATACTAGAAGGAAAGAAAGGAAAAGCTACAAAGAATGTGAATATGATACTGAAATTCTCTACAAATTCTTTTTATAAATTTAACAAAGAAAAGGGTATTCAATACAACTTCAAAAGTTCACACATTAATCGGTTCACGGCAAACTCATCACATCACCCCAAATCATCATTTATTTTCTCCATACTCAACTTGAAAGCAACCAACACTCTTTAACACATTTTGTTCAGCATCTCCTGATGCCTTTTGTTTTACTGCTAGCCATCAAATCACAACTGCAGATAATCTGATGAAACAACTTTAAATTCATCATAATCGAAATTAAATTAAGATTTTTTTTTTTTTTTTAAATGGGCATTGTCAAGGCAGATGGAAAGAATTACTTTAAAAACTATGCAATCTTCATATATTGTATTTATTAAACTTCATTGATGTACATTAATATTCTGTTTATAAAAAGTTATCTTTCATAGGTGAGACTCCACACAAAATATCAGAATGTTTGTTTGCTTTCAAGTCATAAATAAAAGAAGGACTCTAATTGAAGCTCACTCCGTTCATCATGTGTTTTGAGAAGAGCAAAAGACGTAGAATCATTCTGGACCAGAGGCCAAGCGGGATGTAGGGCATGTCATAGTAGCGCAGAAGCACATCTGTCCCAGAGATCGGAAAATGAGTTAAAGGAATAAACACCACCATGGAAAACAGAAAAATTTGCATTTTGAGGATCTTCACTATATTAGTATATTTAAGTACCGTACCACATATTTATCTGTTAAATTTTTATTACACTATGCCAATTATTTCCTTCAAAATTTTCAATATTACTTGTAATAAAATACATAAACAAACAAATACTTTCTACTTTATAAGTCTGGGAATTAACACCATTTCTAAAGTAGTCATAGAAGTTATACGATATGAAATGAATTGATATTTATAATTAGTGTTACATCTTGTCCTTACAATTTCAAGAAATTTTACAATAAAGAATCTACAAACATTTACAAAATATTTGTGCAAAGTATTGCAGAATATATCCAATTGTTCAAATCTGATTATGAAAATTTCACTTTCTTCAAATCAAATTATACCAGTAAAATCATCTATTTTTACATTCTAGCTGTAATTAATTCTAAAAGAAAAAGAAAAATAAGGGTGAAAGAAAACTAAGCCTAAGAACCTTGAAGATAGTCAGCCCGCACCAGGTATATGCAAGTATAAAGTAAAATCACCTTCAATAATCACATAACCAGAATGCCATTATAATAATCTCATCATCACTTTCATTCCTCATTATCACCACATCAACACCTCCTTTGTCATTATCCATAGTTTCCCTGCACCTTTTAATAAACCATCTCAAACTTCTTATTCACTTCCATGTCATAACATACATTTGTGCAACCATATAAACAACACATGATGACAGAGAAAAGGTCATAAAAAAGTCACAATGCACTGTTGGCAACCACACAAGGTAGGTATTGAAGAAAGAGAGAAGAGAGACAGACCAACTGACAAATAGAAAGACCCTCAAACACCCCCAGGAACAGGAGCAGTATGCCTTAAATAATAATGATAACCAAATCGACATTGAACCCAGGATATGCTGAAGACACCAAAATAGAAAAAAAGTTCTTTAAAATCCACCACATATTAATTTTTTTCATGCAAGATATGAATTAGCTCATGCTAAAAATTACATGCCTGGTACTAATGAAATCATACTTATAAATTCATGAATTTGAAACCTGTTTCAAGAGGTAATTTTGCCTATGATTTAAGCAATTTAGTTTGCATCACACAATATTTGGCAGCAGTCTTTATGTATCTAGATCATGCATATGACTGAGCAAATTACAGTTGCAAGCACACATGCCAATGGAATTGTTAATTTGTTATTTTTAATGGTCAGGTTTAGTGTTTTAATCACCCCTCCACTTGAAAAAGTTAGTAACTGATACTGATATTTTGGGGTAAATTGGAGAGGAGTTCTCACTCTTGGTTCTTTCCTCGGCAACATGTACTTGGCGAAGAGTAGGAGACTGTGATTTAGTCTCATCCACAGACCCATTGGGATATAGGTCAAGGAATAAAGCCGCAACAAACAATCTATATAAAACAAGGAAGTTCAATTAAGACACAAAAAGAGAGTTTCAAAATATATTTACACAAGACTAATAGCACAATGACATATAGATGAACAAGCATCACAATTAACTATTCTAGTAATGTTATGACAAACATCTCATTGCTCAAGTGATCACTCACTGGTTTGCTCACTCACTAATATTTACTAAATCTCTAGCTAATCATACACTCACAATCACTCACTTGGTTGGTCGGTCGGTCGGTCGGTCGGTCGGTCACTCAGTCAGTCAATCACTCAGTCACTTACTCAGTCAGTCAATCAGTCACTCAGTTAGTCAGTCACTCAATCAGTCAGCCAGTCACTCGGTCAGTCAGTCACTCACTCAGTCAGTCAGTCAGTCAGTCAGTCAGTCAATCTCTCAGTCAAACTCTCAACCTTCACCTTAACATCCTGAACAAAACGATTCTACAGGGACTTAAGTTCAGAGTTGTCTATTACCGTCTCTTTTGTTTAAAAAATAACCTAAATTGGGCCTTATACAAAGTGAAACAGTCGAGCTTTTAATGGAAAAGGAGATTTATTATAGATAATAGTCAATTCTGTGTGGATGTTTACACTAACTCTAACTACCCAATAAAAATACTGCAACCTGTCTCAACCATTCATCCATCCATCTCAACCAATCACACACTCTGATCTGTTTTAACTATCCATCCATACATCTAACCAACCAATCACACACTCCCACCTACATGTATTCACACCAATCATCCACTCATCCAATCTAAGTTCAAACAGGTGGACTCACCCTGTCTAGCATCACTGATTGGTAGAGTGATGTTGGGCTTCTGGATAGGCACCTTGCATGGGAGTAGAATCTTATCGTCACTCACTGGTAGTGATACCTCAAACCTACGCAAACAGATAAATCACAATATAATCAAGAAATTTGAAATATTGCAACAAACATTGCAGTAAAATAACCCACACTATACCAGCACAGGCAGGGGAGTTGCTACACTATTTCGAGTATTGCGGCTTTCACTATCCCTGTTGCACATACATACTTTAAAACAATTTCTTTTCTTCTCCAACGCCTTCTATGCTGTGGGAGGCAAATCCTGCCTAAAATATTTGGTCTTGAACGTTTTCTTCAAATCAAAACGACTACACTTTTCTTCCTAAGCCATAAGAATCTACCATCATCATTAAGTTTATCTCATGCAATGTATTTCATGCCCAGTCATTGATGACACAGGTCCATATTCAACTCCTGAAGGCACATTTACAAGAATACCCCAATACGGTGGTACGAAAGGGGTTAAGAAGTGAAGAAGGCGAGACCACAATCGAAAAAGAAAATACATAGCTTGATCTCAATCCATCACTATAATTCAAATATAACTTACCTCTCTAAGAGTTTGAGGTATTGTGGAATGAGCTGCTTGGGGACGTCTCCGTCATTGAACAGCAATGAAATGTCCTTCACTTTCATGATCTGATTTAGAATTTAAAAATAAAAACAGTGCATAAATATTTCACACATAGTACTTCTAGGAAGCAATCATGAAGGGAGGGGGCTGATTTGATAAGGAAAATAGGTACCGGTATTTGAAAAGATAATGTCAGTTACATAATTTACATTTTTCATCATACAACTTTTAAAATTCTGAAACACTTGTTTTGATGTGGATTCTTGCAACTCATGGCCAATGTACTTTAAAAAAATTACAGTTTGATATGATGATATTTGTATAAACATAAACTCATTCCTCTAGGGTTCAGTGAATTCTAATTGACTTGCTACCTACACTGAATCCCAGGTAAGGTAAGCAGAAAACCAATTAAGTAATCACTTTCATACAGGATTTATTCTTGCCTGTGTATACCAAAGATATTTCCTATATTCATCATTTATCAACTCCATGATGATGATGATGACGACGATGATGACTCATGGCATTATCATACACCTCCACATATTTCTGTTAACAAAGGTGCAGACTCTTGCACTTAAATCATTGCTGAAATACATGAATTTACTTGACCGCTATAAAAAAGGTATTATAAAATGCTATTTTCAATAAAAAATGTAAGAATATTCACCCCTTCTTTGCTGACGAGTGGGTTGATCTCTCGGACAGTGATGACTCTAGCCATGACCTTACACAGCCACTGTGGTTCAATGAAGTAGACATTGCGGAGTTGCTGAGAGG
>JARBES010000130.1:17383420-17393494 GCA_030265145.1 Strongylocentrotus pallidus
CGGTAGTGAGGAAAATCGTCACGCAAAGTGAATGCAATTTTTTTTCACTACCGTCACTTCGTGAAAACAGCGACGTAAATGATGGTGTAAGAAGCAATGCATACGTTGAGGCAATTACAGTTTGAATTAAAAATACAATTCTCACTGATCTATCGTCATAATATAAACAATACGGTGAGTATTTGTGCCTTTTATAACTAAAGAAGACTCGGATTCGGCATCTAAATAAATCATGTGCATGCCTACATACATATCCGCATCTTGGTAGATTCCAATGTTGTTGCGTTCCGTACGAGTATAGTAGGCCGCAGGAGTTAATATCGTTAGAGTTTTGGGGAAAAGGTGATTGCCTGTAGAATAAATGAAATTAAGATTTACGGTAAGTGTTATTGTGAAGTGTTATGGTGAAAATCAGTTTAAGAGGATTGGAATCCACATTCTGTTTTGCTTTCGAAAATTAGATTTTCATTGATTTTCATATTAAGGAAATATCAATTTGGCGCTTTACTGAGTAAGCTGCTTTTAAGAATTCCGCGTCTTTTCGTTTATTGAAAATTTGATTAGTTCTTTTTGCTCCCTAACACCTATTCTCTTCCCGTCTCCCTCCTCACTATCTTTCCCTCTCTCTTTGACTTGAGAGATGATATAGAGAGAGGGGGTAAAGAGAGAGGGAGAGAGAGAGAGGGAGAAAGGGGGAGGGGAAGAGAGATAAATAAAGGGAGAGAGGGAGAAGAGAGATACAAAAAGGAGGCGCAGAGAAAGAGAATAGACATTTAGAGCAATTATGCATGTAGCAATATTATTAGGCAAATAGAGACAGAGGCACTGCAGAATCACCGTCATGCTAATAATGATTAATCACAATATTAAATGTAATTGATCAAGGCATGTCGAACAGATACAAGCCTTTTAGATCAAAGTCCAAACTACAAATCGAATTACTAACAGTCTTAATTGCACGGGGGAAACTCTAGTCGGATATGAGTAATTAATTGACAGTTTGGAATGAAATAAGCAATACCAAAACAGATTCCCTGAAACAGAACTCTTCCCTAAACATTACAAGCATATCACCTAACTAATTCGCATTGGCTTGCATATAAATGAGGCCTATTGCTTAATAACAAAGTAAAACAAAACGATTGAAAGGATCTATTTTTAACCTTCTTTACCATGATAACAAAATGATCAAGGCATGTCGAATCGATACAAGCCTTATATCAAAGTCTAAACTACAAATCGAATTACTAGCTAACAGAATTAAATAAAGCAGTAAATTACCTAAATGACACGCATTTTTATTAGAACAGTCTTAATTGCATTTGGAGAAACTCTAGACGGATATGACTAATTAATTGACAAAATAAGCAACAATAGAAATACAGATTCCCTAAAACAGATCTCTTCCCTAAACAATAAAGGCATACCACCTATATAACTTATTCGCATTGGCTTGTATATAAATAAGGCCTATTGCTTAAATAACAAATCAATTGAAAGGATTTTTGAACCTACTCACCATGATAATAATGTCTACATTTGAATATAGAAATTATATATATAATAAGAAATGATTCAAGTTTAATGGCGAGAAACCATCAAAAGTACACTTCTCATTGTTTTAGACCTACCAAAGAAAGAGAATGTAACACAAGTGACTTCGGTTTTCTCTTTATCTGAATTATTATCATCACAATATTGTCATACCTACTCTAGCTTCCATACTAATATAAACATAGTAAAATATTAACGACGTGGCTTGTACTTTTACTAAACATATTTATTAGGAAATAGTTGTGTGATGACTCGAAATGATGATGATGATTACAAAGACTCACACCTATTATCGCACTGACAGTTCCCTTTCTCTCCTCTTTTAAAATCAAAGCTGCGATGACCATTAAACAAAGACTTTTAATTTTGTATATTTTTTAGTAGAGAGCCAAAAAGCTGATAAGTACAAACAACTGCGATTGTAATAACATTTTCCATCGGCTCCTTACCCGTCAATCAATGTCAAATTAGCGGGAAAACACCGAAATCGAAAACAACAAATTATGATTCAGTTCGTTCTTGACCGAGCCAGGGACTGACTCATCGTTTTCTGTGTGTGTCGCGCGCTCTCATGACATTGACTGATTTCCATTCTGATTAAACGTCTGTTTGGAACCAGAAGGGCGTTATCTCAGATACTTTAACACAGAGCCAACACCCTTCTGGCTATGAAGGGAGCATGCTTGGTATTGATGTCAAAAATATGACACAACTTCGAAATTTATTAACACGTCTATCGTCTCAGTAATTAAACGGGGCCTCGAATACAGAGTGATAGGCTATCATGCACGACATGACAGACAGTAACATAACATTTTCAGGGCACAACGTTGACATGACTCATGCTCGTTTCTTCCTAACAAACAATCTCCTGGTTTGAATAACACAACGCAACGGGTAATTTCGAATTTGATAAACACGAGCTGATGGATTACAAATTGGTGACACGCCAGGCAAATTTGAAAACATATCTTATTTTGCTTTGCGAGGATATTGCTCTTAAGACTGTTGAAAACTTAGAGGGAGAGGCTAACTGTGAGCAGAGGTGTAGTTGGTTCAGACATTGAGGGGTCACTGTCTTCAGGGGAGGGGAGGGGGCACTAGTGTTACTCTGTGAATTAAATTCAAATTATTTACCAAGGCCATTGATGAGAATGGGGTAATTTATTCTAATATACTTGAATTCATTTTAAAAGCTAAATTTTCCATGTGTATGATGGTAAATATTTTTATTTATAAATATGCATGAAGACAATTGAATTACGTAACTTAAGGAAACTAAACAAGCCATAACCAAACGAGAATCATTGTTATGTATGACTATCATTTTGTCATCACCAAATGGTATCCACATTTTGTATCATATTTTTGTTCTTTCTAAACTTTGTCTGAACCTTTATTTCAGCAAACCAAGTATTCATGTTGAATGTCATTGGACAAATAAATATATTGAAATTGAAATATTGAAATAATCGTCTTCCACCTTCGATTTGCTTTCTTTCTCTTTTCTTACTATTATCATGTTCCCCATTTTCGCCATACAATAAGGGAGTACGTACCTCCCCCCCCCTGTGCCCGTTGTAGCTATATCAAGGGAGAGAGAAAGAGAGAGAGAGAGAGAGAGAGAGAGAGAGAGAGGGGGAGAGAGTATGGCTGTGAGTGCATTTATGTACATACAGAGTATAACATTAAATAACATTACAAGTGACTCACGCGCGTTTCACCAGGCTCCAGGTTATTTTATTGATCCAAAATAATTGATAGCCAAGCGGGCGATATGACCTTTAAAAGGGGGAGGGGTGTGATGACACTTCCCATATTTATTAGCTGAAAGGGAGACATGTTCAAGTTGGAGTATACTGTTGTGTACTCGAGCTTGATAGCGAGTAGTAGAATCCATGATGCCACTTTACCCTCCCCGTTTTAATAGAAGGACTCGTTAGAAAGTGTGCTTGAATATCGTATGAAAAATGAATTTAAAAAAAATGTTTTGATGATGCTTAGCACCCGTATATTACTCCGTTCCTCTCAGCTTTTATCACAGTTTATTTTTTCTTTGTTTCATGTGTTACGTTGGCATTGATATGATTAAACTATATTATGTTTTGTTTAATGATATCAATTAAGAATAAGAGAATTATTGAATGCACAGTTGATTTCGGAACTCGAAATGTACTATAAACATGCACAAAATAATATCATCACAAATATTCGGAAAACAGAGCTTCATTATAATTTTCAAATTTTAAATCGTTAGTCATATCTTAGATATAGATCAATTAATATGATCAATCAAGGTTCTCTAACGATGACTCAAGAACATTATTGATCATAACATAAGTCATGTATAATTATCATTACGAAGGCCTATTGATAATACGTGTGCAAGGTCGTGAAGCGTGAGCATGGTGATAATAATTACCTAGGCCGGCAATATGCTAGTGGTACGTTCATTAAATATAGGAATTTGGTGACTCACAGTGTATTTTGTTAGTCATTGCCTGATTTTAGATCAATATAGCCATTGTTTTGATGACGAGTTATGTTTCATCTACCTGTCGATCTAGGTATGCAGTGATTTCTTACTCATGTGGGATTGCTGACCGGTGATGTCAAAAATATATTTAGACATTGTTATCTGATATGTTTATTTTAAGAAGAATGTTGGTGATAAGGCAACTCCCAACTTGATCATTATTATCATCAACATTATTGTTATTATTTGTATTATTATTGTCATTATTATCATTATCATTATCGTTAATATTATTACTATTATTATAATCATTTTGTATTATTATCAATATTATTGTTATTATTAATATTATTATCATCATTATTATCATTATAAATATTATTGTTATCATTATTATTACTACTATTATTATCATCATCATTATTATTGTTATTATCATCATCATTATCAATATGAATTATTATTAATATTATTATTATCATCATCAACATATTTTGTTGTTTTCTTGTTAACAGCTGATAGGCCTACGCATGGTTTTCTTCGAAATGAAAGGGAAATATCGTTAGATAACAGAGAGCATCACATCCTGACAAATGTCATAACAAAACAATCAACTGATATCAACATCTAATAACTCTGGCTTATACTGAATTATCTATTGATATTCCCCATGACATCACAGTTTAAATATAAGACTGATAATCAATTGCACTTTGTCTCATCCACTAGCAGTGTTTGTTTTTTTAATCTAAAGGTCGTTACCCTTCTGGTTATCTTGTGGCTCTTCGGATGAGATGGTATTAATTTACGAGCAAATTATTTTCACTTTTAAATGAATATTATTTTATTACATGTTTTGATAACATGAGTTGTCTTCTTTTGTATCAAAACGGGTTAAAGTGAAGATTTCAGATACTTCTAAAATAATGACAAGTTGTTGTTTTGGAGCGTCAAATTGTTATTGTTGAATTTTGCCGTTCATATAGGCTATAATATGCATCTCTTTAAACAAAAACTGTATTGTGTCAATAATTTCAATTTAATTCTATTCAATTATAATGCCATGTAGGTCGAGCCACTGTCTATCATGTGATATGCTGTTGAGTGACAATATACTTCTTTTTAGTAGACAAATAAATCGTTAATGAATTGAATTACGTATATCATATTACCTATTATATTCAAAATAAAAGAAACGCCAAAATATTTCACAATAACCATTATAAACATTACCATTTTTCTGTGGTTCATTTTCTCCTTTGTCAAGCAACTGATAACAATTGGTTTCATAGGCCTATGCAGTTTATTGTAGGCAAATAAACTAGCAAATTTGTTCTAATAATTATTCTCACATACCAGATGACCTGCTTATCTACCAAATCAATATAAATGACAGATAAACAATAGATATCGCTGATGTCTATTTCTGGAGACTAATCAGGTGAGTGCTTAGTGGGTCAGAGTTTTGTTTATATTTATATGTTAGTGGGTCAGAGTTTTGCATAGGCGTGAACGTTTTAATTGATTTCTGTTTACATAACTAAGAATGGCAGTGAAAAGTAGAATGTGTGAGAAATCAATTAGATGGAGAGATATAATTCCAGTAGCTTCAAATACATATTTATAGAGAGAGAGAGAGAACGAGAGAGAGAGAGAGAGAGAAAGGGAGAGCGAGAGAACAGAAAAAGAGAAAGACACACATAAAGAGAGAAAAAGAAAACGAGAGAAGGAGAGTGGGTTAGAGAGAGAGAGAGAGAGAGAAAGGGGGGGGGGGGCAGAGAGAAAATAGTGATGATGATATTGCGGAGTAATTATAGCGTACTTTCCATAGCCCATTTAAAAGCTTTTCATTCAGGCCAGACCGACCAATTCTATGCCGTATGAATGAACATACTTCTATATACAGTTGTATCGTACCGAGAACCTCTCATGCAACTTGAATTTTCATATTTCATGTGCGCGTGCATCTGAACAATACTGTTCGATTTACCTCAAGGCATTTCTTTACATGGTTAGCCTGTTCTTTGAATTTCATGACGTAATCAAACAAACAAAAGAAAATCTTCTTTTTGTAAATCAAGTTTACTTTTTAGTCGTATTCGGTCATGATACGATTCCAGAATATGCATATCTCTTTGAAATACTGTATGGGGTTAATAATCTCAATTAAATTCTATTCAATTATAATGTAGGCCGAGCCGCTGCCTATCATGTGATATGGTGTTGAGTGACAACATTCTTCTTCTTAGTGGACAAATAAATCGTTAATGAATTGAATTACGTATATCATATTACCAATTATATTCAAAATAAAACAAACGCCAAAATATTTCACAATAACCATTATAAACATTACAAGTTTTTGTGGTCCATTTTCTCCTTTGTCAAGCAACTGATAACAATTGATTTCATAGGCCTATGCATTTTATTTTAGGCAAATAAACTAGCAAATTTGTTCTAATAATTATTCTCACATACCAGATGACCTGCTTATCTACCGAATCAATAGACATGGCAGATAAACAATAGATATCGCTGATGTCTATTTCTGGAGACTAAACGGGTGAGTGCTTAGTGGGTCAGAGTTTTGTTTATATTTATATTTTATTGGGTCAGAGTTTGCATAGGCGTGAACGTTTTAACTGATTTCTGTTTACATAACTAAAAATGGCAGTGAAAAGTAGAATGTGTGAGAAATCAATTAGATGACAGAAATAATTTGTGTAGCTTTAGAGAGAGAGAGAGAGAGAGAGAGAAAGAGAGAAAGACACACACAAATAGAGAGAGAAAGAGGGAGAGAGGGACACACAAAACAAAGAGAGAAAAAGAAAAAGAGAGAAGGAGAGTGGGAGATAGAGAGAGAGAGATAGAGATAAGGGGGGGGGGCAGAGAAATAATATCTATGTTAAAATTACGGAGTCATTATAGCGCACTTTCCATAGCCCATTTAAAAGCTTTTCATTCAGGCCAGACCGACCGATTCTACCGTACGAATGAACATACTTCTATATACAGTTGTATCGTGACGAGAGCCTCTCATTCACCATGATTTTCATAATTTTCATGTGCGCGTGCATCTGAACAATACTATTGGATTTACCTCGAGGCATTTCTTTACATGGTTAGCCTGTTCTTTGAATTTCATGACGTAATCAAACAAACAAAAGAAAATCTTCTTTTTGTAAATCAAGTTTACTTTTCAGTCGTATTCGGTCATGATACGATTCCAGAATGACCTTTGATATCTGATCAAATAGAACATGTCAATATAACTGGGCTAGGTAATTGACTCTTATGAATCTGTGAATGGAAAACTTACCGCATTCTTGTGTGTCATACATAATACACAGAAGCATTGACGAAGTATACAAACAATTCGTTTCGCTCCAATAAGTATATCATTAGTATTTACGAATCAAGGATGAATACCTGTGTATATAATCATTTTGGGGCGTGGCGTATAACCTATAACCTATTAAATGCAATGTGCTTTACTCTACCATCATGCCTCATGAATGTAACTGTTTTTTCCTTTCATGTTTTAATAAGCTTAGTTTAAAGGTCCTGCGACAAATGCATCGGCGTATAACTGTCTCTACACGAACCCGATTGCCAACTTCACTGGACCAACTACTATACCTAGCCCTAACTCTGAACCTAAACCTAAACCTAACCTAAAACCATGTAATCACAACCATCTGACATAACCTTGAACCTTCGAGGATATAAATTGTATCTTCTTGTTTCGAATGAAGCAGCTGCATACAAAAATGAAACAACTTTGAACATAGAGATAGTCACTATGTCTCTCGTGGTCATAGTGCCCTCCTCCACACTCATCCCCCAAAAGGGAAGGAAAAAAACTGTTCAGCCACAATTATCGAAGGACGAGGATGCAGTGTACTCTTTATTCACGGGTCACCAATCTCACCATAATTATGCAAACCAGGTATTGACCAACATTCAGTGTCATGACCACCAAAAATGAGAATTTTAAGCGAAACGCAAATGTAAAGGGCAGAAATCGGGACAAATTAAATGGAGTTACTAATCATTTAGCATTTAGACTGGAGCAGGTCCTTCCACCTCCCTGGACTGGAGTAATATGCATATTGTAAGCTCTTTATTCAGTAACATCGTTTACATCTTGCTCATCATTTTATCTACTATACATGTTGTCCCGTACATATACATAATATCCATCGAAATGACAGATGAAGCACTTACCTGGGATCTCACCTCTTAATCCGTCACCATTAATAGCTAAATATGACATGCTAAGGAAGAAGAAGAAGGACCTGAAAAGGTCACAGTCTTTTGATGTAAATTCACATTGCCTCGATTAGAGCGCTCCGCCCCCGCGTCCACTTAATAATCAATACAGAGAATGTTTTTTTAATGTCGTGTTTCTCCGCCTTTCATTTTGAAAGGTTACGCTTACCTTAATCGAATGTCACGAGGAAAGCACAAACTTCACGACCGAATAACTAGTTTACAATTTGAAATGGTTGATAAATGAGATCAGTAATGTATCAATTTGTCTGAGAGAAACCATAACGAAAGGTTATAGTACAAGCCTCTTTCGTTTACATTAGCTTTAACCTTTTTCTCTCTCTGTTCCATCTCTCTCTCTCTCTTTCTCCAATTCCCTTATAATCGACATCCCATGTTCTTTTACGTTTTCTTATTTCCCTTCTCATTCCTTTCCAGTCTATTTTGCCCCTCCTCTCTATCTTGTATCAGCCTTTGCCATTAACATTACCATTTACATTACCCCTACCTTTTTTTCTTCCCTCTCTCTCTCTCTGTTTTCCCCCTCCCCTCTCTCGCTCTCTTTCTCTCTCTCTCTTTCTCTCTGTCTATCTCTCTCTCTTTCTCTCTCTCTCTCTCTCTCTCTCTCTCTTTCCCCTTACTCTCTCTTCTTCATCTATTCATATATATTTTTCTTTCTATCTATAATAATTATTCATTTCCTTCTATCGCGCGTTCTAGTACAAGCCTTTTTCATTTACATTAGCTTTATCCCCTTTTCTCTCTCTGTTCCATCTCTCTCTCTCTCTCTCTCTCTCTCTCTCTCTCTCTCTCTCTTTCTCCAATTCCCTTATAATCGACATCCCATGTTCTTTTACGTTTTCTTATTTCCCTTCTCATTCCTTTCCAGTCTATTTTGCCCCTCCTCTCTATCTTGCATCAGCTTTTGCCATATAGGTAAGCACCTAAAAATAGAATGGAAATTCAATGTAGAATATCAATAGATTTTTTTTTTTTTTTAATGCCATGTTTCTCCACCTTCCACTTTCAAAGGTTACGCTTACTTTAATCGAACGTCAAGTCGAAAGCACAAAGTTCACGACCGAATAACTAGTTTACAATTTGAAATGGTTGAGAAATGAGATCAATAATGTATCAACTTGTCTGAGAGAAACCATAACGAAAGGTTGTAGGTAAGTACCTAAAAATAGATAGAAATTCAATGTAGAATTTCAATAGTAACGATGAATGCCTACCGCGTACTATGAAAGTTAAATTATTTACTTTCGTATGACATTATGAGATATTTCAAACAAATCCTTTTCCCTTGCCTTCATCCATACAATCACCGACCATCTTGATGCCTCTATCTTTTGTATGGATAGAGGCCATGATAGTGGCCTTAGGAAGTTGTAACCTTTTCATTCAAATTTTGTTACTAAAAATAAATAAATTAGATCACTCCTTAATAGTAAGTCATCCCTAACATGCTTAAACTATGTATTATGAGCATCATGATTTTTGTGCTAGTTTTTTATTCTGTTTTATCCTGTCTTTAGACCTGACTGTTGGGTTATCTAACTCTTTATTTCCATATTAAAAGTATATTAAAAATCTGTTAAACCTTAATTGATTTGGAATATAGGACAGTTTTTTCCTTGGATCTTTGCAGAGAATCTTTTCAAGATGAACATTTCCAAAACATGTTTATCTAGACTTTGCAATTTCATACGAGCTATGTTTTGAAAAGGAGTCCATTACACTTGTTTCCAAGTCCATGATTAAACATTGTA
>JARBES010000130.1:17829683-17840261 GCA_030265145.1 Strongylocentrotus pallidus
TATTTAATACCTGCCATCCACAAATTTTCTTTCTAGAAGTGTTCCTGTATCACAGATAAGTTACCAATAGAAGCCAACATAAACAGGTGTCACTTTATAGGAAAGTGGTATTTTGCTCCCGATATTGTGCAGCTTTGGGGGACAAATAAGGAACGAGGCAAAGTATCGCTACATTGCCGATACCTGGCTGATGTGAATGGTAACCTTAAGACAGCAACACCTATGGCCCATGAAGTGAAGCATTAAGCCTCCAGTTATTAAACAAATTGCACCAGTCCATGTACCGACACCATCTCCTGCCAATGCTCTGGAATACTGAGAGAACCGTGTTCAAGATTCAGCTGGCAGAACCGGCAAGTTGCTTCACATCCTCACTGCTGTCACCGCTGCTGCTGAGTCCTAGCTCCTTCAGAGCTCTCGTGAAGTGTGACGGCAGAGGCGCTATGATGGTCACATCCTGCTGACCGGCCCACTCCGGGAGGACCACTTGATGAAGGTGGAGGAATAGCGGTAGGAGGGACACCTGTGGTCTGGTCATGCCCAGGGCCTTTTTAATACCAGGACTGAGAACCTGCAGAGTATCAAGAAATGAAATCAAGGTCGTGAACATTATCTAATTCTCTTGATTTCTTCTTGAGGTTTCAGACTACAGTACTACTGCCACAAATGCAACATTTTCAAGAAAATAGTCAATTGGGATAATTCAACAGGCCAGTATGATCCCTATTGAAATAATAAAACATTACAAATTGTAAATTCTTTGTCTTGTACAAAACAGAACAAAACAAAACAGAATTAATAAAAAAAGATATAGTGTATACTGCAATTTTAAGTCAGATTTTGCAGAATGAAAAAACAAAATACCAACCATGTACAAAGAATTGTATGTATATTTTATATAAACACACAAACATACAATCATCATTAAAATAAGGGGTCATTGCCAACAAGCTTCTTTATGCTTTTTATGAACCAAGCACTTTTAACTACATTGATTGCTATGTATTGTTTTTACAGTAGAAAATAAATGATAAGATTTGATACGTTCACGACTGAGTTAATTTGGGTAGAAACCTTAAAATAATTGTGTGAGACTTTGCATCATAAACAAAGATCTTTGTTTTCACACTAATGATGCAATTTCTGTGGAAACCTTACACAATATGTTGATGAGTCAATCAAATGAAACCATACAAAATATTGAACCTTCAAAGCCTTACAAGAGACATGTCTAGTGTCTACATGACATTCCCAATATTCAATTGTCTTTAATGAGAGGCCTGTCATCCCATGGGTACTTAAGTCCCTTTCTCACATGATATAATAAAGTATATGACATACAAATGATTTAGTAAAATTAGTAAGAGTTAATGAAAAAAAAAAAAAAAAAATGAAAACCTACTGCCCCCCCAAAAAAAGAAAGAAAAGAGATGGGGGCATAGGAGTAATAAATGCACTTCAACTATCTGGATAAAAAAATGAGTAGACATGGAAGTCATTGTTTGGTGCAGCTAGGAATTGATATTCCTTTGCCTTTCATATTACACGTAGAGAGGTTTCCATCTCACTATAGTCTTACAAGATGGTCTTGTAAGAATAAGAGTTGAATTGCAGTTCAATTGCATTGCTATTTAAGATATTTGTAAAAGGAAAATTGTAGCGTAGAGGGTACTTGACTGGCTAGGGCGATTGCGGCTGCAACGTGAGGATTTAAATACACACACATGTAGCTGTGATTAGTAGTCACCTTATCAAATCAAGGTTTCAATGTACAATTAAATGAATAGATTGTGAGAAAGTTTCTCATTACTTTCTAAATGCATTCTAAAAAAGGCAATATTACATCAGTCTCAAGAGCGATATGAAAAAAGAGGTTTAATACCGATGTCACGACTTCTGCATATGATCTCCAAACATTGTTCATAAATATGGTGTAAACATCTTACTGATAAGGTTGTCATTAACGCAAGAGTTTTTTTCTCTCAAAGTGTAAGGTTTCATACCATGCCTAATGAGTTGGAAATCAAAGTACAAACAATTTTTTCTCATCACTAGTCTGGATAAATTATTGTGATAACCACATCCCACGTAGCATACATAGCTTTGACTTTCATGGAAACTTGTGTAGGCTGTATGCAAACATGTGTTCCTATAAATATGGTAATACAGTACCTCATCTAAAACTGATGATTGCAATTTTTTGATCATGGTCAAGAAATCTCATTTAGGACTTAAAGATTTCAATCAATTAATTTGATATGTAATGGAAACAGATGAAATCTCTTTTCTCTGGCATTTTGCTCTGGCGAAAATTGCTCCGTGCTGTAGGGTCAGGTTACACTGGATTTGAGTTTAGGTTAAGGGTTAGAGTAACATTAGGTTTTGCAGAACAGAGTTGATGTCAGAAATTTTGTTTATGTAGAGAATTGACTGCTAAGGCAAATGTCGCTGGTGTTTATGCAACTGCAATATCCATGCTGTACAAACCTGTATGTTCTGAGTGCCCAGTGCATGATAAGGATCCATTAGAATGGGTTTCCCAAGAATAGTCTGGACTTGGTGTGAGTAGGTGTGGTCACCTAAGATTGGACAGAGATCGTTGACCATCTGTACCTGAAGCTGGTGTCTTTTCACTATATTCAAACAAACAGGAAAAGATTTGTTGACATTCAAACTGAGAATCCTGAAGAAAAAAAAAATGGGGGACTGCTGGTGTGATTTTGATCTATTTTGAGTATGAAACAAATTCATCAATAATAAATGCAAGATTCCTAGAAGAGCAGGTAACTTTACTGACTTCATGCTCAGGATGCACTTCTGACCGTAATAATAATAATAATAATAATAATAATAAAGATAGATTTATTGAGCGCATAATAAACAGAAGTTTAAACTAAACTAAACTAAAGACATGTAGCTAAGAGAATGCATAGCGAGCAAAGTTAATACAGATAGCAAATACTTGACAAATCAATTAGAGTAACATATTCAATTATAATACATATATTAATTGTAATATCAAAAATTACAAACGAAACAGGTAAGTTTTAAGAAGGGTTTTGAAAGTCTGTCGTGAAGGAGCATTTATCCATGCCCTAACATGCACATATCTGCATCCCTTCATGACTTCTTTACTATCAACCATGCATAAGTCAAAGCAATGCTTGTGGCCTCTGATCAAAAGATGCACAACCATCTTCAACCCATTAGGGTGTGGTGATTCCTAATGAAGAGGTACACGATTATTCTCATTTCCTGACTAACCTCGTAAGGGCTGCAGCTCTATGAATGCACATCCTAGTTCCTTGTTCTCACTGATGACCCTGTACTTGGTTTCTGCAGACCACACATCTCCATCTCTTATTTGCCTCCCAGAAGGATTATGTCTACAAACGGTCTGACAAAATACAGATAGAAAGAGCATCTAAAGTAGTGTTCTATTCAATAGACTTGTATTCAATGATATATTTACTACAGATTGAAATAGCAATAATAATCTGGATGTTCATAATGCCGAGATCAAAATTAGGTTTCTGAGTGCTTTACTGATATTACTATCTATTGGATTCATTTAAGCACACAATGTGTGTACCATCTCCACTCTCGAAGAAGTATTCTTACTATGTAAAGAATTCTGAAGATTAAATCAAATCTGCTTTCATCAACCCACAATCTTTCCATTTTTCTCTTAGTTATGAATTGGCAAATGAATATTAACGTCTCCCAAAGGACATTAATGTCATGAATGGGGTTAATCCCATAACCTTCACATCTCCTGTTAACTGCTCCTATCTCCCATTTACATCTCACTGATTAGTATGTAAACAGTTAACATGAACCACCAATTTTACTACCGGTATGCAATTAATAGCTGTTACCGTAATATATATTTAAACTGGAACCTTAACTTCTGAATAGGCACTGGACCAACATTGCTTGTCTTTCATATTTATCATTTTCTGGACTCTTTGACAAGCATTACGGTGCACAAAATCACAAATCATCTTATTTTGCAACTGAGTTGGGATTGGGATAGCTTTTTTTTTTTAATAGAGAGAGAGGGATAGAGAGAGAAAGAGAGATAACAAAAAGTGTGTGTGTATGTGTGAGAGGGAGAGAGAGAGAGAGGGAGAGAGAGAGAGAGAGGGAGGGAGAGAGAGAGAGAGAGGGAGCGAGAGAGAGAGAGAGAGAGAGAGAGAGAGAGAGCGAGATAGCATATCTGCTTTTAGAGGTAGTATCGAAGAACAATGCTATTCACCAACTTAAAGCTTGGGTTATGCATACCAGTAGCTTGAATAAGCTTCTGGAAAAAGAAGAAGATTTAATCCCTATTGTAAGCTCTGTCCCAGTAATACCAAGACAAAAAGTGATGTGACAAAGATCCTCTACATCTGGTATACTTTGTGTGTTATAAATGAGCCTTTCCAGGAAGCCAAGACACAAGACCCTTATTGACCTACACACAGAAAGCTGAGCAAAGCACGAGGATGGTTCCAAGGAAAACCTGTCTTCAAAATTGAATATTTACAAGACTTCTCT
Organism: Strongylocentrotus pallidus; assembly: GCA_030265145.1. Taxonomy (NCBI): domain Eukaryota; kingdom Metazoa; phylum Echinodermata; class Echinoidea; order Camarodonta; family Strongylocentrotidae; genus Strongylocentrotus; species Strongylocentrotus pallidus. Next base: position 17,834,223 of record JARBES010000130.1, read on the forward strand.
GATACATACCTAGAGGAGAGTCGAAATACATACTCATCAGAAACATGATCACAAAGACTCTTAAAAAAATCAACCAAGGCGATCAATAGCGTTCGAGACTAAGATTTGTGTATCAGGTGTTGAAATGTGCAAATACCATGATCCCTATACCATAATGAAACTGCCCTAGGGATGATTTTTTTCTTCCAAGTCTTCCTTAGCCACAAGACTAATTTATTTGAATGAAGTATTCAATTAGAATTTCCTTTGGGTCTTTTTAAAAATCTTGCATAAGTGTATTTGAGTTTTCTAAGCAGCAGTAACAGTAATAATAATAATTCATTAAGAAAGATGGTCCACACTCAACTGATTACAAACTTATCGAGAAGAGGCCCAGACAAATTATAAACCTCATACAAACATACCATGTTTATTCCTCCAATGACATCTGACCCAAGGTACATTTTCGAAACACCTGTATCAGTTGTATGGCAAGAAAAACAAAATAAAGAAAACAATTATATTCTATTAAAGAGTTTGAGAAAGAGTTGCTTTGCATGGCCAAGAAGTGTATTTTAAACCATATGAAATAGATATCTACAATTTATGTACTTTTTTACTGCCACTAGAGGGAGCTAGACACTACATAGTGTGCATGCTTTTCTGCAGCCTGCAAAACTTTCAAATGAACCTATTCTTGACATGCAATCTCAAAATAAGACACAAAATGGTACCGTAGTTAACAGGAAACTCATTTAAACTCCACGTTAAACAGACCTGAATGGTTTACAGATATTTTTTTTAAAAGTTGTATATATGACATGTCTATTTACCAGTCCTGTCATAACCACTTATTACCTGTTCTCATCTCTGGGATTCCACACACAATGGACCTGGAAATACAAAATAAACATATGACTTAATAATATACTTGTAATTTTATCTGGGGCTTTCATAATTAAACCACTCAATCATAAATAAAACTGTTTGTTAGATTTTGTTTCGATTTTTATTCATGACATATAATCACTTACCGGTAGTCAACAATTCGGTCTTATGTCAATAGAATATATGTGATTCGGCAGGTATTTTTGCATTGAATGTAATATCAACTATGGATAACTTATTAGGAGAATGCTACTCCTGTACTTGTAAACTTTCTTCAGTTTGGCCTAAAATATTACAGTTATGAAAATCTAGGATATAATCCAGCATTGCCAAAGGGTCAAATATTTCAATAAAAACGGAATACACTTATATTGTAAAATATCTATTTACAAAATTACAAAAAATAATTACCAATTGTTTTTAAAAGTTGATTAACTTGAATATCATCAGAGTTTGTTGTATTTGCCATATTTTAAATTGATCTAAGCATAATAAAAGCACTCAAATTATTGATTTGAATGCAAATTTTTCAAATTCATATTTCTCAAGTAACAAGATCTTAAGAAATAATTAACTATCCAACCAACCTCTAAATCTTACCTGTAGGTTTTGATGAACTGTCGTCTATTTCTAGCCTCTTTAATTTTATCCTGAAGCTTTTTAGCAGCCATCCTGTTTTCTGCCAATAACAATAAACCCGATGCTTCTCTGAATGTTGTGAAATAAGAACGATAAAATTAGAGATGATACCTTCCTAAATGAGCTACTTCTATAGATAATATTGGATGTCTTCTGTATTAAAGGTTATAATGCTGTTTGTATTGATAAATCAACTCTGCAAGGAAATGTATGTCTATGACTATCGATTTAGGAAACCAAAAAAAACATTTCAAATTGCTTCTTACACCTTTCTTACAAAAGCAACAAAAAATGATTGTGAATATAATTGCATGTGGAAAAGTAGCTTGCATAGTGCAAATTATTAAAAAAAAACTTTGTAAATACATGTATACCTGTTGCATCTCATTTAAAAAATATGTATACCGGTAAATAGAAAGAAAAAAATATCCACACAAAAAATCCACAATCAAAACATTGGTAAGAACTTTGCAAATGATGGAGTATGATGGGCTAATACAAAATAAATCTTAATATAATAATGTTTCCTATCTCAACAAATAATAATATCATATCAAATTACAATTCAATAATATATGTTAATGATGACTGTATGTGACTGTACAATATTTATGTCAGAAGGCAGTTAAGCTGAAAAGAAACTGTCATAGGTCTAGTACACTAAGTACAGATCAATGAGTCTTAAATGAAACAATCCATACTTCTCAAGACCTTGTGCTATCTCTGCCGAGGGACAATCGGTAACGTCTGCTACCTGTGACATCATGCTAGAAAGGGTCAAAGGTGAAGATTCATCATCCTCATTTACTTTTCCAGAAACACCCAATCCAGGAGGCTTGGTGATTGCTACAATTCCATCTGAGCAAAAGAGTAATTACAAGAAAGTAAATGTTAAGTTTGAACACTTACCTTGGAGGATGTACAATGTAAGTAATGATTTGTTGAATAAAATTAGGATTTCAATACAGTGATGGAATTATGTTAATACTCGACACTTACAACACATGAATACATGTACTTGCATGACTGAATTATGGATCTTACTAGATTAAAATACAAATAGTTAAGAACACATTGCAATTTGAACCTCTGCAGACTTAATCACTTAAACACCCTCCTTGTAAATGTACTTTCGAACAGTTTATCAGTTCTCCCTCATCATATGATCATCTCTGGCTTCAGCTTCAATCAGTTGATTTGCTATAATATAACAAGTATTCACAGGGTAAAGCAATTGTAGTAGTCTTCAATTACAAAGCAGCAATCTAAATCATACATTTTGACTCTTCAACTTATTCTTCATCATGTTCATATTATTATGAATTTATTAATCATTAGCAGTGATTAGGGTCTACGCCTTTTTACGGTAATCAGACATTCATTTGTTCTTGAAAAAGGTAGATCTAACTGACCTTGCTGATAAACGATATTCTTCTTTAAATAGTGAAGAACAGCCTCTTCGTCTTTCGAGTTATTCAAATGTTGTAGAAGTTGTTTGTGATATCTTCTCTTAGCGAAAGAGTGGGCAGTTATTGATGACTGGATTCGATCGTCTTTCGATCTCCTGCAGCAGCAGGCTACATATGTCCGGCACACAACGCCAGAGTTCGGGCGTGCTTGTAGCAAGGGTTCCGCTGGCCGCCTGAAGAATATACCAAAGCAGCTTCGCGTGCAGAAATACATTTTTGGCCACTAATTTCAAAGAAGAGTAACGTAAAATGATAGTTGGGGTCTATGATCTTCTCAAATATTGCAAAAATAACTAAATGGGGGTGACAGAGAACAAGAATTACAAAGTCAAAGGAGAAACCACAAATTCAATCGCCGTAAGTAACCTTGGTAGTTCAAGACGTTATAGTAAAACAATTATGGGTGAGGGGTTTTAGATAAGTGTTTTAATTCATGAGAAAAGGAAAGTGTACCTTATATTTTACAGCATGAAGAATCTTGCATACTAAATGTTTCAATACAAAACTTATCAAGGAATTATTGAACATATTCAATAGTTGAAAAAGTGATCAGTAAGAGGGAAATCTGGTGAATAATCTCAGTTTTCTTGAGTGTAGGCTAGACTGCACGTGTTGCTCACTGTGCACTGGAGATCCATGTAACATTGGGTATGAATGAGATTCAGGAATATGATAGAAAAGTATTGTTGCAAGATGAAATTAATATGTTCAATGTAAAACCTGCTAAAATCGACTTACATACTAATGACAGAATTGATATCTTAGTGTTCTTCATAGTTTTCTTTTTGTTGTTGGCAACGTCTCAAGAAAAAGTCTATCATCTCAGTGAAACCTTGTCATCCCCTCCATCATCATCATCATCAATCAGTTCTTTAATTGTCATCATCCTAATTCTCTTCCTCTCCATGCATAATCACCATTCTTTCCATTAATTCTCATCACCTATCATCACTGTTATTACCACCATGTATTGCATAATACCTTGCATAAAACCCTATATGGTAAAATATATGAAGAGGGACTGAGAAAGAGAAAGAGAGAGAGAGAGAGATATGGAGACTTGTAATTATATAAGGTCGGAAAGTATATTGATGTAAGATGAAATTAATATATTCATCGTAAAACCTGTTTAAACCGACTTATACAGACTAATGAGAGAACTAATATCTTATTGTTCTTCATAGTTTTCTTTTTGTTGGTGACAATTAACGCCTCAAGAAAAAGTCTATCATCTCAATGAAACCTAGCTTGTCAAACATCTTTTATCATCATCGATCAGTTCTTTGTCATCCTTCATTCTCTTCCTCTTCATGCATAATCAGTCTTTTCATTCTCATCACCTATCATCACTGTTATTACCATCATGTCTTGCATAATACCTTGCATAAAACCCTATGGTAAAATATATGGAGAGGGAGAGAAAGAGAGAGAGAGAAAGAGAAAGAGAGAGAGAGAGAGAGAGAGAGAGAGAGAGAGAGAGAAAGAGAGAGAGAGAGAGAGAGAGAGAGAGAGAGAGAGAGAGATAACAGAGCACTATGGAGACTAGTAATCATATATGGTCAGAGTAAGAATCATAGAATCTGTTTTATTGCTCATTACAAACACATACATTATTGAAGACAAGCATGAGAAAAATAAATGGAATATGAATGATATGGAATATGAATGATGTACATTTTGTGAACAGAAATATATTTCATGGTGTTGTCTGTAATGAATACTTCATCAGAAAATGTTCCAGTAAATTTGATGGAATCATATGTATAATACATACTGGTATTTTTCTAATTACAATATTACAATTGCAAACATAAGCTACGAGTGCTTCATTGGAAAAGAAAAATGATGCACTGATTATCATCATAGAAGTCAAATGTGTAAACATATTTCATTAGAGAACTTATGCACATGAATATGCTCTTTTTTCAATTTTCATGAACAGGTCTCAGATTTATTGGTTTCCAAATAAATCTATTTGAGATACCGGTAACTTGAAGACTTTTGTCTTTGAGGAAAAAATGTTGAAAAAGGGCATCCTTGCACCTTATCAATGACTTCTTCCCGTCTTGTGAAAATATCTTTCTGCAACTGATATGTCTTCACAAGAAAGAAGCATCATACAGCTGGAATAGAGTAGTGATTGATTCACTTGGAATATTGTGAGTGCAGAATGACCTGAAAATAATATCTCTAGTTTTACCAGTAATTCGCAGTAAGAACATCATTTGTAAGGAGGTAATGAAATACAAAACATTTCTGATTAGGTCCATAGTCATTTTAAAGCCCCTCTTTTCTCCCATACCTAGAATTTCCTCAAATTAATGATCAACTAAATAATCATGGTCTGGAGTATGTTCCATCATGCACTTTGTTTCTGACATTTACATAAATAGAAGCATCTTCAAATTTAAGTTTCCCAACATTGAATTTATAATAACTATGCATCCCCTCTATTACCCAAACAAAAAATATACAGAGTTATGAAATTAATAATAAAGCAGAAAAGTTCAAAAGTTAGACAATATTTGAACTTACTAGATACATACATTTTAAATTCTCATCACGCTCATTATAAATGGGTCACGAGTCTCATGCTGGCCCACAGAAGAAATTGCATATAGTTGTGAATACACAAAGCCAATTATTAAGTAACTTGTGTTTAAACTCTTATGCAGAGTGGAAAATAGGATTGCAGATCTTGAACATGAATAGATTGCACTGTATAGAAATTAAGAGAAAGACAAGTGCCATGGTAATAGACAGACAGACAGACAGATGGATAGACAGATAGACAGACAGATGGATAGATAGACAGACAGACGGATAGACAGACAGATACATAGATATGTATAAATGTAGATAAATAAATTCCAATATCAATTGTAGGGAGTCGGGCTAACTCGGACCAGGGGACAACTCGGCCCAGATGCAAAAACGGTCATTTTTTGCATGTATAGGTTTAGGGTTAGGGTTAGGTTTAGGGTTACGGTTAGGGTTAGGGTTAGGGTTAGGGTTAGGGTTAGAGTTAGGGTTAGAGTTAGGGTAAAATGACAAAAAATGACAG
>JARBES010000130.1:18240338-18251151 GCA_030265145.1 Strongylocentrotus pallidus
CCTGTACATCTAAGCTTTCCATCGATGTATCTGAACTGAGATCCCTCTTGGCAGAGGCACATGTAGTTTCCATATGTATTGACACATCTCTGGTCCGAGGGGCATTGAACTGTTCCTTCTGCGCACTCATCAACATCTGTCAAGTTAATATATCAAAAATAAAACACTTGTTAACCATTAATACAAGAATAATGAATAAAAAAAACAATCCTTAGAAAACATTACTCACTATATAACAAAAGTGAAATTTAATTAAGTTAATATTTTTGTACGAACAATTCCATCAAAGTAATAATTTTTCTAATGTGATCCTGAACGGGATATTCTAAGCTAAAAATCAGAATCTAGTACAATCGACTAATCAGACATAGGCTTTGCTATTAAAATGGGGATATCATTAAATGGGGAAGAAGAAAAAAAACAGAAAATGTCTCATGAAAGTTCGTTAACCCTGCAATACCTCGGTCACACACGCCAAACCGATTTCACACGAACTCATAACCGACCGATTATTGACCATTCTCCACGGGGTACCTTAATTTTTGGTCGGTTTGGTGTCGGTCTCGTTGCTGGTAACTTCTTGGTATGACTGGGTCACTTTATACTGGGGTATAATATAATTACATTATGTCAGGACAGGGCGTGGTTTAATGGTTATACTGCTTTTAAGAATATTTTAATTGGTAGGGCCTTCCCGACTTCGCTGTTTGCACACCAGAAGGGCAAATTTCATAAATGAGAAAGATATGCTTCAACGCGACATGTGAAAGTACAGGAAATGGTAATGATTAAACTGTAATGAACAATTGTGATTTATTATTTGTATGTGAACAATGATCTTTTCTTTTGAATATAACTTGTATATGATGTAACAAATCTTGCCGAAGGTTTTCTCCAAAAGAATGTTTTCTTCACGTATCTCTGTCCTTACGAAGCGAGACGCATTTCTGTCTATAACCCTATTTATGAAGTAACACGACATACTATTTTGTCTTTCTTTTTGAAAATACGAACAGCACTTCTGTCAAAAACGGAGGAACAATCTGACTTCTTCGAGTCTATTTGTCTAATCCATGCGTAGACAATTTGACAGAAAGTAAAAATAACTCATGTGATTGCCTTTCATCTAGACGCGACGACATTAATAATCCAAGTCCCATGTGCTTAGTTGTCTCGACTTTTAGCAATCAATATTATTGCTTGATCGCTTAATCGCCTTGTAATTTATCCTGTTTCGAATTGATACTTGGGAGCTCTTAACTTCATGTTTTCCTCTTTTTAACTTTCCCTTCCCATTCTTCTCTTTTTTGTTGTTCATTCTTTCTGCTTTATTTCTAAACCATTCTATTGAATCATGAATATTTCAAAGAAGTGTATAAACATGGTTGAGTCATACTCATAGCTGGATCTGTATTTTTCCAAGCTCCATTATAATTTATTACAAAAGAAAAGCGGGTTTTGCTCCTTAAAAAATGCTATGCTTCAAATACATTAACTAACAAGTTTCGTAAAATTACACTAAGGTTCATAACTTTAGGTCTACCATTGGTCAACAGGTTTCTAAAACAAAATTGGTGATAAATTATCAGGGTATGATTCGTTATCTTTCTTCTCCCATTTCCACATTATTCTTATATCGGCTGGCTTCCGCTCTTTAATCTGTTAATTAAAATATAAGATTCTCAAGGCAAATTGCACCCGAAACTTTTACCGGGCATCACATGGCCTTAGCCCCTAAACAACTGTTCGACTGTGCTATTTTCATCATCTCCGCCGTGACACGCATTAAACATGAGAACTGGTTCCCCTTTCCGCCCTTTATGCTTAGGCCCCTGAATCTAAGCCCGATTTAAACACCCAATTAAAATTTTAATTACTACAGCAAGATATTGCTGTAATAATGATCGACATTATCATTTGTTTGATGGGATATTATTATTAATAAAACGTGGGAATTAATACCTGCTAATTAATCAGAAACTCATCCGAGGTTCGCCAAACAATAAAAGTCTTTTATAGAGTATTGTTAAATAACTGATTTATCGAGTAATTGTGAAATAACTGATCATTTCCTAATAACTAACGAGGTTACCTAGCTAATTTTGACTATTTTGGGACCTGACTAAAATAACTCTACCATTTGGAAACAATTATCATGCTAGTTCTAAAGAATATGTCATTGAGCCTATCCATTTTTACTACTATTTACATGAGTGTAAGGCCATATTTAGATTGAATGTATTCATGTTGTTTCAATAACATTTAATCCATTCTTATTGTGTCAAACGTTAAATAAATATCTTCTGAATAATTAGTAGTTGAATAGATTGTTATTGAATTGCAAAAGCTCGTAATTCCTTCTTGGAATGCGGGATTAAAGATTTCAAACTTCCCTGCTATGTAGAGATGATAAGCTTCTAAGAATATCACACATGAAACGAATTAGACTTTAAGTATAATAATGTCCTATTACCGGGTTCAAAAAGAGAAATGGAATGTCGTCGGCCACATCAATTACCCACTGCTAGATGTCTATACTATTATGAACAGAGGAGTGGCGGGCGTCAAGACTTGGTCAAGACAGTGAGGGGGCCCCGGTACCATGGAGGGGGTGGGCGATGTTATCAGGTGGGCGAAGCGCAATAGAAGGCAAAGGTGTTATAGGGGAAAGTGCGGGAGAAGGTCGTACCATCTTCCTTTCATGTTGCGTTCCACTCTCCTGTACTTCGCCCCTTTCTCCGCCCCTTTCTCCCTCCCTCTTTCCCTCTCCCTCTCTCTCTCTCTCTCTCTCCCCTCTCTTTCTCTCTCTCTATCTCTCTCTCTCTCACTCTCTCTTTATCTTTTTTTTTCGCCAGTTGATGGAGGGGGGAGCATGCCCCATGCCACCCAATGAGGACGGCTTAAATGAACTTACCTAAACAGTGGTAACCGTCTTGGGCGATTCTTAAACCTGCTGGACAGATACACTCCAGGCGGAATCCGTTCTTTCTGCATCCATACGCACATCTACCCGGGTAGCATCGGCTATCACCTAAAGAAAAGGAAGAGAGGGTGGAGTAAATATAGAGTTAGCAATCATAGCTGTACGAGGGGTGGTCAGGATAAGATAAGAAGATGTAAGATTGTTACGGAATAATATGGATTAGGGAGGTGAGGTGAAATGCGATATGGTCCTTCAGAGGATGCTTAGGTTTAACTAATACAGGTGTTTTTTTTTACATCTTACTTAGATATATTCAAACGATGAATAAACCACGTTAATGGCGTCATGTTATCTAATTCATTTTAAATGGAAAATATTTTTATTCTGAGACTAGTAAATTGTTATTCCACACTCATAACCCCAAAATCATATCTAAGGGTGAATTGTTCGAATGCAATGAATGACTATTGGTCGGGATTAAAATAATAATTGTTTACGATTTCTTTAGTTGTTTACACACTGTCCTTCTTATATGCAATATTAACCAAGCATTGTATAGTTCACAGGTCTGTAGTAAAGAATCACCGAAAGTTCCCGTCATGGTATGGGGTATAGGCTTCTAAAAGGTCAATAATCGATCAATCTTCCATTGAATTAATTTCATTATCCTTCTTCATCAAAATAGTTATTCCCTCAACAATCCGCAACGCCTGGTGGGTATAGAGAAGCGCGAATGGTCGACAACTATAGGTTTTAGTGCCACCTCGGTGAATTGAAGTTTGTTGGAATGTCTGGGAAATTATTAGAAAAACACTTCATTTGTCGCAAAGACGAAAAACAGATTATAATTTCGCCTCAACGACTTTATTTCGATGATAAGAAAAGAGAGCTGTCGTTTTTGACCGAAATTGGGACAGTGACCATTGGAAAGATGTATTTTGAAGTAATCATAGCCTGGGGGTCAATCGAGTATATAACGACCAATTGTTGCTGAAAATTCCTTCCGACTCTTGAACAAATATATTGAAACATATTGTATTTGTTGAGTTTTACGGTTATAAAGGTAAGATTAAAATAGTTTAAGAATTGAAATACCGAGGAGAGATTGAGGAAACATTATGACATGTTTGAATGATAAAAACAAGGTCACTTAATTGCTGCCATACTCAAACGAGGATTGCTCATAATTATGTGCAATTACCCACCCAGGCAGTAGGCGCATACATGACACAAAAATACATCACGTCTATGGAATTTGCCATGTTTATATAAAATTGTGGTACTTTCGATCTCTAATGATACCAATAATAGAATTGTAAACTTCTTTCTATGGAAAAGAGATCAGAAAAGCGACTTGTGTGAAAAGAATTAATCAGCTATTAAATCAGTAGGGAAAGGGATGGGTGAGAGAAAGAGAGGGGGAAATGAAGCGAGAGACGGTTACGACTTACAAAAAGAAAAGGAGATTATGTAGTAGAGAGAGAGAGATGGGAGAAAGAAAGAGAAATAAAGAGAGAGAGAGAGAGAGAGAGAGAGAGAAATAGAGAGGGAGAGAAGAAGAAGTAGAGAGAGAGAGGGGGAGGGAGATAGGAGAAAGAGAAACAATAAGAGAAAGAGAAAGAAAAGGGGATACGGGAAGGAGAAAAATAGAAAGAGAGACGGAAGAGAAAGAAGAGAAGGAGGAAGAGAAAGAAGAGAAGGAGGAAGAGAAAGAAGAGAAGGAGGAAGAGAAAGAAGAGAAGGAGGAAGAGAAGGAAGAGGAATAAAGACAGTGTCATCAGGCTTCCGGGAGGTTCGTCCTTCATTTGCACCTTTCCTTGTATACTTTTATGATATACTCTTGTTCAACACGTCCCAAATAATGCAGGCCCCATTTTTTAACAGAAGCACATGAACTCAAACGAGGCACTTCCTACTACCGATTTTGAATCACTTCCCTAGGAAAATACCCCTACTGTGTGATTCAGAACCTATCAAGGGATGAAAGATGCTCACAAGTGGGTAGAACACACAGTTAAGAGTTTTAACCTGAAAGAGATCTCGGATCATATTCTTGAAAATGCTTTCTAAAACACATGCCCTTCCCTCTGGGTTTAATGATACTTGGCACATCTGTCATATGACACATGGTTGGTCTTCGATGCGTATTATGTACACCACTGTCAGGTTCTTCTTTCCTCTAAATCGTCAGGTGCAAATTGTTCATTTTTATAAGAAAACAAATATGCAGCCTATGTCCCATTTGCGGGCCAACAAAAAGGATAAATTCCAACGGTATTTGAAAGATAATAAGTTATAACTTAGAAATTTGCTTCTTTTTTTTCCCCTGACTAAGTGAAACGAAACCATGAAATGAATCAAAATTCATTCTACATTTATTTTCACCCTCAAATGGTGATGAGGTATCTTTCTTGAAGCATGTTTTTTTCTTTCTCAAAAAGTCAAGAAGCATATTCACAATTGACAGTTTACACAAAGGCGGAAAGGAGCATCACCATCAATTGCCCGAAATCTGTTTTGATTCTTAACAAGTACCCAGGCGCCTTCTCTCTTTTCTTGGCTTGGAATTTTTTTTTTCAATTCCATTGGTTGAAAGCATGTCACAATTTTGGTGACATTTACTGGCACGTATGCCAATAATTTGGAAAAGATTGATCATTTTGATACGTTATCATTGTGATTCTTTTTAAAGATGTGATGATTGGAGGGGGAAGAAAATGTTTAACTGATGTCGTTGAAGTGAAGTGTCTCGTCTTTTCTTTTGACATGCCTGCACAACACAGAAATATATGTGTAAAAACGTAATCATCAATCATAAGGGGGAGTGATGGAAGATGTTTGAAGAATGTGATGATTGGAGGGAAGGAGTGACATTGCTTGTTTTTTAAAAGTTACATTCCAGCTCTGTTACATGTATTTCTGAGGTTAGGAAGGAATGTGTTTCGTTTCGTTTCGTTTTTATTTCCGTCATATAAAATAGAATTCACAGTGAAAAGAAAATATACATTTTACATAAGCAAGACTCGAAAAAAAAATCATATGGCATTAAATTAAAAACAAAAACAACAATAACATTAAGAACAGGAGAATGTACAACGGAGTAAGCAAAAAGACAGAGAAACAGACAGCTGCATAAGAAGGGAGAAGGATGTGGGCGTCATTCAGTGACTGGGTAGGGTAAGTAAGTTGTGCATACATACAAAGGGAGATAATGAAGTCGAAGGAAAAGGCTTCAAAAAGAGATAGGAAGAGAGATTGCATCGGATCCTTATTTCTGCCCAAGGGGGAGTGGAATGCCAGAGGTACTAATAAGACTTATATATTTTGAATAGTCTTTTAAGAAGTCATACAAATGTCTGTGGATCACCATTATCGACGCCTAGCGCCTAGCTTCGACGGTATAATCCCTCCCTTGCTACTTTGAATGAAAGAGATCGAAGAGACAAAAAGATACCAATATAAACACTTCTTCTAGGAAGTACATTTTTCATTACGCCTAAACCCATCCACTAATCCTCCAAATTGTCTTTAAAATACAGTGAAACGATGCGTTCATAAATAGTAGATTGTTTACATGTTTTTGAGAACCCCTGGTCCTGAATACACATCTCTCTCTCTCTCAAGATGGATGACTATCTAAGGATGGATTCACACTGAGGATCACTACAAGTGTTAACCCAAGGGTATCAGTGGTTCCTATTCGAGGAACATTATGTAGCTACGTCTTAAGCACAGTTAATCTTGAGATCATCTCCATGTCTCGCCGGTTGGTTTAAGGGGGAATCACTGTGGCATTCCATGGCAGATCTTATTTATCAATCGAACGTTTACGCTTCGATCACGTACAAAGAGCTACCAAGATGATCCCAAGACATTCATCTTGTGATGAAAGATACATCAAGACACATACTACACGGGCCACACTCTTGTATTCCGATAATACACCGCTTATATCCCATAATCCAGATAAAGTGTGAAATTGGCTTTAAGGCGCCAGATATCTTAAAAACCGAGGACTATACACAGTCCTATTTGGTTGGAGGGCTGATTATCAGTATTTTAAACTTGAAGTCTATTTACCATTTTCAGTAGAAGAGGGGCTGACACCGTAGCTGGAAAATAATAATATATCTGGGAGGATTTTGTTCACAAAATGATACGAAGTAAGGTGTCACTGAAATTAGGTCAGTTTTAGGCTAGCTAGATGCAGACCTCTGTCGAAACACTTGATTATCCTTTTCATTGTCACGCCTTTGGCATTTTTAGCACCCTGCGAATCATGTTGTATACACATTCATCGTTACCATGGAAGGTCTAGCGTCAAGTTTGTCAAAAACGTGAATTTAACATCTCGAAGAACGGGAGTGTGATTATATTTAGCAAGTTTAGACCCGGGAGAACAAGGCGTGGGTGAAAGGTTTGGAGTACTTACGTATACATGTCTTTCCGTCTTCTTCTAGAAGATAACTTTCTTCACAGTGGCATCTAAAACTGCCCATGGTGTTAATACATCTGTGATTGCACGGCCGAGGCTCCAGACCACACTCGTTTAGATCTGTAAGGATAAAAGAAAAATACGGGTTAACAGATCTACATGTAAATAAATGAATCTTTTCTACATATAACTTATTGATTCAATCGACATAGGCTAACAATTACGTGGACATGACAATAAATACAGAGAATAGCAGAATAATTACATGTGTGTAACTGTTTTCGAATGTGGTACAAAAATTGAAAAACGATATTTGCCAAATGTTTTCGACCCATTTTATTGACTCGTTATCATTTTAAAACATTGCCTTGTTATAATTGTGATGTCCCCTGAAATAGGAAATGCTTATACTGTGTGGAGCGTATAACGGCTTTTATACTTATACTTATGATATGAAGAACAAATTGGTATGGTGATAGGGTCAGCTACCTGTATCAACCGACAGGTGACGAGATGAAATGATAATAAGGTCAATGTTTCCCTTAAAAAAACAAGAACGAACACCAATAGCGTTCGGAGAAATAACTCCAGTTTCAGCATTCCTTTTGTGATGTCTTATTATTAAAGCTGTGGATTTCATAACCAATCAACAGCTCACTTGAAGAAGAAAAAAAGAGAAGACGCTCCACAAGCAATCGGTGTAATAATTATTAAAGACACACATCCGCATAGATTCTCTCTCTCTCTATCGAAACAGCCCACCCTCATTACACTTGAGCATATGCTATTTAAACAAACATGCTGTGTGTTGGTTTGAGAGGACAACTGTTGGGTCATGGTTAGGGGTAAACCACGGTATCAAATGAGATTAAGTGCCATCAAAGTTACTCAGAGGGGTGCAACACTTTATGTCAAATGCATTCTTTTGACCGAATATGGGTCTTTTGACCGAATATGGGTCATTTCGACAGAGAACTGCACAGAATAGACAGATATCATGAGATAACTAACAGTTTTGATTTTTTTTAAAATTAATTATGCCTGAGAAACAAGCTGGAATGCAGAAGTAAATGAAATAAATCACGAATCGTGACTTGAATTAATTATTTCTTTGATTGATATCTTATTTTGCTTTCAAGTTCACGGTCAGTTACTACTGACTATGAAAATGGCACATTCCTTCAAAGTTCGAGGCCGGTATCATAAGATCGTGAGGAGATTAACGCTCGCCAAACAAGCTTGACTAATTTTCTTATTCGTCTTTAAACGGCTCATGCTCATACTTCATTTACTCGCACAGTAGGAAAAACAAACACTGCACCTTCCATGACAATCATGTTCTTTCAAAAGAAAATCATCTCCTTGATTCAAAAAGGAATATTTATAGGATGATGTTTATTAATCCCTATCGGCAACCCATAGCCTTCTCTCCCTCTTTATTTTTGCAGGTGATTTTTCAAACTGTGAGCTTCTTTCGACCAATTAGTTTCCCGCAGTCTCCACACCGTCTCCCATAAAGATTGATAAAGTGGGCGGGTCTTTCAGGTTGAGAAGGCATAATGAGTATTCTGTTATGCGCAGTATGACAGAAGCTATTTATCCCTTATTTGGTTACTTGGTTGAGAGAAAGACAAGTACTTCTATTATACTTTATAGTATTTGTCGGAGAGATTCTACCTGGTAAAGAATGTCAAAACTTGAAAAAGTGCCCTAATACAGATATCATTATTTTAGTTATTCCAAATTGGATCTGAATAGATTTAACTTATACTGGTTTCATAACTATGCAGATATCATTCATTTTCACCGCGATCCTATATGCTTCTCATTCGAAGCACATGCTAATAAGGTAGAAATCCACTCGAAATCAAACAAAATTTATTTCAAAGTGAATCATTAGATTTTCTGTTCGCATGTACGTAAATTGGATCTAGAGAATTTGATTGTAGGCCTAAAGCACTGAACACATATTGAAAATTGTTCGGCTGAATATGATGAATAGACAATTTCACTTAATGATAAATGAAAATAGAATCAGTCGAATATTGCTGATTCCATTTGACAAGATTTAGTTAATATATTCACGAATAAAATGTATAACTGTAAAGTCATAGTAGAAAAAAATATCACTGGTCATAATTTTCATTTCTTTCATAAAAACACAGGACCATTCTCTTCACAAAAAAAGGGCGACGAAAGTCTCTCTTCCAGGTACGCTTTCCCTACGATAACCCCGGTTTAAGTAGACCATTACGTTAATTACCCTATCAAAATCGAGCCTAATTTCCTAATGGTGCTCTGGACGTGTCTCGATCGGAGCGGAATTATTCTTATCGACGTTGAGGCGTGTACTCCCACTAAGTATATTGTACAAAACGTCCAGTGCGACACTGAAAATTGTCATTTCTAGTATACACAATATGCGTACATTCAAGTGGCGCCACATCACATAAAATGCAGTGATGCAATGTACCTTCGGCGGTTCCATCATGGGTTGTGTGAGTGTAATTGGTCGAGGTACAGGGTAATTACCCACGCTGTCGTCATACCTGGATCTGCCATTCGGATTACTCATTGTTTACTTTGCAAAAAGCTATAATGGAAGACAGCTATGATTATTGTTCTGTAGTGTAAGGAGGTACATCCAACGTCATGCATACGTTATGACGTTATGAGATTATGGTGAAGTCCCCCACAATTTCGTATTTATAGTAGCAAAGTATGCTTAAGATACCAGCTATATCGTATTAAAGACCCCAAAACAAAAACCGTTTTGTAATTATGGCTACCTCAAATACGATTTTCTTATTTATCTTATAGACCTCTTCCAAGTAGCAAAACGATGGGAGTTTATATAACTTTCGATTAACTGCAACTGAGCTATTGTTTCAAAATCTGTTAACGAAATAATGCAATGGAAGCCAATTTGTCCAGAGATGGGTGATAGTTCTTGGTTGAGTTCTTACCTGCGTTACAATTTGCACCTGTATATCCCGGTTCGCAACGGCACTGGTTTGGTGCAACGCAGGTTCCATGTACACAACCCGATTCACAGATTGCTGTTGAAGGAAGAAAATAAAATGATATAGGTTGTAATTAGAGCTAGAGATAAAAACAAATATAGATCAAATGTAATGCAATAATCACGTGGAATGCGTTATCTTCTATAGTACAACGTTATGAAATACATGAAAACATGTTTTGATGACAACGCATAAACAGTTGAGGAATGATGAGACCACCCAGGTAAAATGTTGCTTTTTAATCTCATGAACTAGAAATGTTTCATGAGATAAAAATAAATGTAACATTTTCCCCGATATCAACCACCAAACAATTTGATTAATAACATGACCGTTTAAGTTTTTTCGTAAATACCTTAAAGGTAAAGACCAGTATTGGTAACGCCCCAATTTCAAAAAATGAAATGGAAGCTCTCATTACCAATCATGTGA
>JARBES010000130.1:19573054-19588749 GCA_030265145.1 Strongylocentrotus pallidus
ACCCTTCTAGTGTTGAAACATTGTGCCATTTCAGATGTGATCCCTGCAAAGTGATGCTGGCATTTATTACCAAGCTCTTCACATATTTGTCTGGCCCAAGCTCTAATATTGACATACAGAGCTGTGATGGGCCTGAATCGTGAGGCTGTCGGAGCAAGCTATCATTATGAGAAGGGTTGTTTGGCAACTGATGAGTGTTTGTGAAAAGTACAGCCCTATGACCTCAATTTGTATCATCGATCCCATGCATCAATAGTACCTCATGTATCCTAATCAATATTGTATTTCCATAAAGTTGTGATAGAATTTCAAGTATGGAAACATATAGCTAAAATGAATTGAAATATATTCAAGTCCCACAGATATGGTAATATTCCAAAATACATTGTGAAGAACTCAAGATATTTAAATGTAGGTCCCATACATTGTGTCAAAAGTATATTTTAGATTCAAGGCTGGCTTCGTGTCCATATAACTTGATATTTCTCTTTCCTTCTTGATATTCATTTATGGATGGTTTGTGTTATTTTCTACTCCCAGACTGCCTAAGCAATTAAGCATTTGATTATATCCACCCTGTGTCTTGTGTAAAATAACAAATTCATTGGGACCCCACCCCCCCCCCCCACCCACCCCCGGGATTTAATAAAGTTCCATCTTATTGATATTGCACTTGTGACTCAGGTATTCGCAGTATAAACAAGAATTCTGCCATGTCCTTATTTAATAATTCTTTTTTATAGCAAGTATGGTATGCATGTACAGGATTATATTGATCCGACATGGTGAATGTCAACAAGCATCCAATAAAACTTGGTCATGAAGTTGAGGGACTGCACCTACATTATTTTATTTACTGATGGTATTTCCTGAATTGACAAAAATGGCATGCTATTAAAGTGGTTACTGACTGGCCTTCATGTTAGAGATTAAACCTTTAACTTTTTTCCCTGATTTGTGTGCACTTGTGGCTAAGATTGTCTACAAAACTTGCTTTTATTTTTATTGTATATTCTTTTGTTAAGCTTTGCAGTAATTAGCCGGATGTAGGAGAGGGGGTGTCACATTTCCTTGTATTGGCTTTTGTGACATTGAAAAGTCAATAACCTAACTTTGAGAACAATAATATCTTGAATTATGTTTTTTTTCTTTCATCAGTGTCTACATGTAAATTTCAATAGTTTTGATTAGACCTGACAACTCTCTGACTATAACTTTAGTGCCCACAAATATTCATTGGTTGCATACTTGCAAGTGAATTCTGGTAGATCAGGAAACATGTAAAGTTGGAAACTTTGATGTTCATAGAATTGATGAGACTTCATCTTGCTCAATCTGTTGATCAGTTTTCAAAATGAGCTTATTCTTTAAATTTCAATACAAGTTGCTCTTGACTCCCAAAATGCAAAAGTCTTCTTCCAAATTATGAATTTTACACAAAATGTATGATAGCCATCTATGTTTAGATAAACAAAGCCACTGTCCAGAGTCCTGCAACTTTTCAAGAAGGAATGCCAATACTTTGTGATTATAGAATGGAGTAAAGACGTCATGGGTGACCTAAAAGGCCAAGGATGCCATTGGAATGTATTTATTTTCATATCATGGCGCTGACACTAGATATTAAGTTTGCTTGTGAAGTTGAGGATTTTTGGCAATATACAGATTGGAATTTCATAATGCATATTTCCATACTTATTAGTATAGTAGGGCTTTTTGAATTTTTGTCTGAAAAAGGAGGGGCATGCGATAGTAATCAGTGTACTAGTATTGTATTTGAAAAGCATCACATCATCTGTTTTGAGCCAGAAGCGCTTTAACTTGAAATTCTTTATCATGGAGTTAGTGCTCCTTTACATGTAGCTCCAAACAGATGACATCTTAGGATATACAGTACATGTGACCTTTAAATTCTGATGGTCCTATTTATTAGGGAATTGCCGTGGTTACCAATTACATTTTATTTGTTATAACACTCCTTTTGTGAATGTAAATAACATATTCCACATAAAAATCTAGGCGTGAATGCCATCATATTACTTTCAGCGTGGACTTTGCTTCCTCCTCTTTTGTTGTCTGTATCAGATTTGTATGGACGAAAATTGATTTAAATTGTTCAGTCACGCGTACAATATCTGTAATTGTCAAATCTGAAAACTCTTTTGTTCCCTCTTGTGTGGGCAGACGTCAAACTGCATTGAAATTGAGGAAGTGTGAATAATAACGCAATACTGCTAGGTATTAAACTTGAATAAAATCATTTGTATAATCTATTGTGTACATTTCAATTTTGCTCTACTTTTTGTCCATCACCTGTGCTGTCATCTTCAGGTTGAGTATGAAGGAAAATAAGCAGTGACAATTCAATAATTCTGAGTTGTAATTGCAAAAACATACAATAATCTAGATATATAAATATGTAACAGCTAGTACCTACATTATTCTTGTATTCACATTCAAAACTAATTAAAGTACACAAAGTAAAAAAGTAAGACAAAATACATCTTCACAAAATGAGGATATTTTTAGCTGCTCTTTGATAACTGAAATGACAGTCCTTGAATCCTTGTAAACACACAATTAAAGTAACTTTATATTTGTCTAGTCTAGGACGGGGGAGGTACTCCTATTGTTCCGTATTTCGGCCACATCAAACGTTTCCATGCACCAGGTAAATTCGACAGTGCATTTAACAACTTAATGAAGAGGACCCAAGCTTCAAATGTATTGACTTCAAGGAAGCATGGAAAATAATGACTCATCTCAAGTTCTCAACATAGTGATATACCCAATGAAAAAAATATTTATCTTTATTTGACTCCTATAGATATTAAAAGAAAAGGGGGAAAACACAATTTAATGACTTTTTATTTTATATTAAATTGTTTTCCAGTGTACTTTTTGCTTCTTGAATGCTCAAACAGCTTCACCATCTTAAAATTTCATTCTAGATGCTGAAATCGATTTTAAAGTGAACCTATAAAAGTGACTAATTCATTTTCAAATCACCAGGAAGAGATTTTGATACAGTTGTGCGACATACAATAAAGTGTATATGTCTGTATGATATAAATATGCACCATGATTTGTGATATACCGTAGCCGTTTTGCGAGTGGTAAGACTATCACATCAGAATATCCCTGATCACTTCATGGGCTATGGGTGATATAGGATGGAATGACAGGAATGTAATCGACCAGCCAGGGTCAAAGGTTACCTCTACCAAGAGTGGAATAATGCTGGCGATTTGATTTGCCATCTACAGATGATGTAAACCTACTCCATCTAAACTGACATTTCACCAATATTTTATTAAAAATTTGTCTCTTTCCGAAGCTTACAGAGATGGAAAGTTTAGTTGCACGATTCACATCATTCTTGAATGAATGACTGATCAGGAAGTGTTTCACAAAAAATATGGCATACATGTGATATTGAGGTTCAGCGAATGAATGTCCAATGTGGTATGACCTCTGTTCATTTCTTCCTAAGACGCTGTGATCAGAAAGAGCCCAGGATTTTTAGTTTTTCCTTGCTGTTTCTCCTGATTTATGATTAGTTGCAATGTTCCCAAGTTTGGAAATATTTGCATTCCTTTTCTGTTAATGATGTTATTTTTGTTTTTGATTTCTGATGTTTTTTTTTCTTCTTTTAGCTGTGTTTGTACAATGGATTTAATTCTGTGGATAGTATTCTGTTGTAGGAATGAAACAAATCATGTGTGAAAAGTTGTGTTTTTTATCCAACGTGTGAAGTATGGATTTTTGGTATGACATCAGTGTGTGAAAAATGGAGAGCGAGATATCCCTTGAGACAACAGCTGGTCTTGCATGATACTAGGATAGTTTAGATTTTTTGGAATACAAAGTAAAATAAAAAATTCTTGCTGTCACACATATGTCTTTGTTTTAGAATAAAACCTCTTATCTTGTCAATGTAAAGGGGGCTTGATAAGAATGTCCAAGTAAAATGTGTCAAAAGCAAAAATCTCATTTGTAAACATACAACCCATTTGTAAACATACAACCAATATTTCTGTAGTCTGCAGTAAGTTAAGGATCAATGAACTTTTCATATGAGTTTCATTCATTTTTCCTCCATTGTTTTTAACTACTAAAAGGATCGTTATTTAAATCCCAGCTTTGTTCATGTAGATGCACTTCATTAGATATTCTTTCATCCCAAAAGGCAAGATTTGACATATGACTGCAGCCTGTACTATCGACAGACCTAGATTGTATCGTAGGTATGCATGAAATGTGACAGTTGTTCTACTTTTGGCTCCAATCGATGACATTTCTGCTCCCCCATGTGCCATTTAAATCGGCATCCCAGTCTTTCCAGAAAATAATTAATGGCAGTACTGGCAGTCAAAGTCGGTCTTCTTTTATTTGCGCTGTTTTGGAAATTCTCAGCTCTGGCATTAAAGGCCACTGTAGACCTACACTTACGGCAATGCTATATTGATGAAGGCTTACATCGGATATGAACCTGTTTGGGTCTATTTTTACTTTCTTTCAAATAAATTAGTTTTCAGATTCATATTTTTACCATAGAATTCCTCATCACAAGTCTGATTGGATCAGTCTGATGCTTCTCTTGAAATACTTAAAATCCAATCAACAGAGATAATCACTGAAGTCCTGAAATGAGTGAGAAGGAAAACAATTTTTGTTCTTGTTATTCTTCTTCTTTCTTTCTGGCTTTCTTTCATTTCTTCTTTCTATTTGTTTAAAACCTCTTCTGTACTTTTTTTCACAAACTTAAAATGAAAGATACCGTATGTGACAAATTACTGTTGGTGATGTTGTGGACTTTTTAAGTGCAGGATGATCATGGACATTGATTCATTATTATGCGTCAAACAGAAACAGAGTCTGGCTTATTCTCGATTGCACTATTGGAAAGTACATGTATACGTGTGATGGTGCATTATTTTAGACATACCGGTAGCTATGTAAAAGTCATCATTGGTATTACACCTGTTGTTTGAAACACGCTGTTCCCTTCTAATTAATACGCCATCGCGAACGACTCAAGCAAGGAAGTCTGGATACCATCTCATCCTAAAGTGACTATGAAGGATAATTATCCACCAATTACTTACTTGAAAGGCTAGCTGTACTATGCAAGTATCTTAATTACTTTACTTTTTTTTCTTTTCATGTGTTTGATCCATCTAGCAGGAGAGGTTTGAATGGATATCATTAGGGTGTCCTATCGAAGTGGTCTATGGCTATAATTTTGACATGGTAGTAAAGGTTATATAATGGCCAGTGATGTCACTGGCTCTTATAAATACTGTGGAAGCAATTTTATTTATTTTACTAACACCATGTGTACATTTGTAGCCAGAGCTATTATAGGGGTACATTAGAAAACTAGAAATAGGCAGAAAAATTTAATTATAGACCGCAACATTTTCAATTCTGAAATAAATAGAAAGCATTTGCATACAGATCCAGGAAATTTGTGTCAAGACTCCCTATGAAAAAAAGCCATGATAGTTGAAATAGATACCGGTACAAAAGGAACATTATGATAGAATGTTAAATGGTTACCTTTAATATAAACATTCTTTGGCAGTGAATGTTCATGAATCTGAAAAAATGTTTGAAGCATGTATTGAAACCAACACATCCAGATCGATTTTATATTTTGTCAGAACGGCGGCGTACCGGTAATCACTGCACCATGGGTCTTGAAATGCCACTGAGCTTGTACTTTCGCTGTTGTTTTGACAGTTGCTTAGCTGCGCTTTTGAAGGCTCAAAATTCCTTCGGGCAGCGGGAGGAGTTACTCTCTTTTGTGATTGAGTGCATGGGATAGTTACTTTTATAGCCAATACTTTTTTAATGATTCCAGCTTGACTTCGATAACATAACAAACATGAGTCATTTACCCTTACAACTCTTTGCACTTGATCACATCCTTTATTTTCGCATCATAGGACCCTCTTTGCAGTTTAGTCTCTCATACCATAGACAGTTGAACACCATTGTCTACAGGGGTGATATGAAGAGGAGATTGGTGGCTAAAATTGAGAGCATTTGGTTCTCTTTAACCTGCCATACAGAGGAGATATTCCAACCTTTTTGTAATTTAGATGGAAGATACAGTTTTCTATAATTCTTGTTACTTTTAGACCGTCATGAATTTAAAAAGGAAAATCCTCCTTGAATGAAAACAGGTTTCATCAAACCGATGGATGCATGGAACTGCCTTTTTTAATCTTTCATGTCAACTGTAATGTATACTTTATAAGACACAGACAGGCGTTCTACAATAGTTTCATCTTGAGCCTTTGATCATTACTCACATTACCTAAAGCTTTCATCAAACTTTCATCAAACAAATGTCTGTTTCAGCAAGTGATGATTAGTGTTCATGCCTCCAAACTAGCAGGTAATTTGTCGCTGATAATCAGATGTGCGTATCTTCGCTGAGGCCATATCTCTTTTTTCTGATTTAATTAAAAACCCTCTTTAGAGAGTGGGATGGTCAAGATCGGCATGGTCCAATTACCCAGTGTGCATTGCACCATGGGCGTCATGTGACACCGATCCATTATAAGAAGGATTTATATTTCATACCTGGAGGCGATGCTTGTGGATCTGGATGTTTTTCTTGCATTTGAAGTGGGACCATCATTGGATGGAATTGTAGGGGCTTAAAAGGACCCATGATTGATCATAATGTTTAGGATTTACAATGTAGGTCTTAATTTAGATTGTTTACATTTTTTATGAGTGCAAACGTGAAATGGAGAAGTCTTATGTTTTTAGTGGGAGAGAGACCCAGTTAATTCTTTCCAAATATGTCCCCCCCAAAACAAATAGAAGATGCAGACATGAATACTTTACTTTTTTGTTCCCCAAAGTCTGAAAATAGTGATATTCATACTGCAAAACATTGTCATAATTTGCTGATCATACTAAGTCTTCAAAATTCTCAAAATCTTCAGAATATAAAAGCAATAAATACTGCAATAAGAATTTCATCCATGAATTGCATGACACACACGTATGTTGTAGTTCAAAGTTCCCTAATAAACTGTCAAAACTTTGTTTGTCCATAGTTTAATCTTCACCCAAAATTTCTTGACTCAAGTTTATCATAGTTTTATCTTTTCCAAAATTTATTGACCCATAATTTGTCTTGTACTTTACAGCTGCATTTCTGAAAATAATATTTCATCAATACACATCCGCATTAGTTTTCCATTATGAACTTCCCCCAATGAACCAATATCTCATTTTGTTTATGCGACAGACATGCTTTTATATGAGCTTGTTATGAAGCAATATCTTTTTGTGTAACCCCAACATGTCCATGGGCTTTTGAGGGGACTTTATTATGATGACGCCTGATCAGATCTTGAACAAATGATTACCATCAACACACAAAGATTAATATGTGTGTGGTCATCACCATGATAATACAGATTGCCTGATAGTATTCCAATAGAAAATTAATCAGAGTAATAAAATTCTAACACCTTCAGTTTGAGACCCATTCTTGTTTTTGTTCTTCATCATCATCACCATGATCATCAGGTAATGAATAATTCCATTCAGAGTTGCTGAACCATCAATATCATCTCCAAACTCTTCAGTCCTCTACAAAATTATGCATAATTTTTGTGTTATTACTCCTCATCTCTTTATGCATACATTCATACATTCTATCTATAGGGCATTATCTCCCACAACTTGTCTGTCATCAAATATAATTTGGAAGCAATCGTTATCTATCATCTCCTTTCATATTGCCAATATTATGAATAATTCTCATTCCATCATTGAATAGATGCTTTCCTCTATCTCGTTCACTTCTGCTGATGTAGTAAAAAGAATGAAAGTGCAAGTACCTTTCAGGTCATACAATGTTTATTCTCGTAAACAATTTTTCAATTTAGCAATCAAGACCTGAGATTATTTCTTGATATGTTCAAAGAGGTTTGAAACGACATACAACATAATCCCTTTCCAGTTTCCAGTTTCTCTTTCTCTCGGCCTCCATCACCATCCATTTGCGTCCGACGATCCTCTGATGGGAGTCGACATTTTGATACGAGAGCACATCATGTGCGACTAATACAATCCACTCTACTCTGGTCATGTAACTCTTAAAGTCACATGCTGGGTTTGGCCAGCCAGTGCAAAGGGTAGGACTTGATGTAATTTGTTAAGCATCCCAACCCTCAAAAACATACGGTTGATAATTTTGTGTGCTTTTCTCTCCTCGGTTCCCATTGTTAGCATGATTTTTATGAGGTTATTCAGAGTTAATTTTGAATAAATTGCTTTAAAATCAACAACCAATTTCCAGTCTTATTTTCACAAAAGTTCTACCATTCGATGGCTATACTCGAACTAAAACCATTGGGGTTTTCACAGGTTCCACAATGTGATATGGATCATATATTGATCAAATCTTGATTCTATACATCCATTCAGTAGAATAGTGCACTGACATTCATCAAGAGTTTAAAAACCGAGACATGACAGCTCGTTGAAGTTCTTTTTCTTAAACATGCTTGACCTGGTTTCCATTGTTAACCAACTCTGCTGAGTGGTTTTGAGATTAAATGAATGAATGACTGGTGATATCCAAAAGAGTAAATATTTGCACGAGGTCTTTCTCATTTTTAGGCATAATGTCACATGATAATGGAAACGAAAGTCATTATCGTATGGGCATGGAAGCTGAAAGACTGATGGATTTTGCTGGAAAATAGCATGTGAATTATCTCTCTCCCTCAGTCTTTCTCCCTACCTCTCTCTCTCTCCTCTCTCACTCTCTCTCACTCTCTCTCTCCTTCCTTCCCCTCATCCCTTCCTACCTATCTCTCTCCCTGTCCCCCTCCCTTCCTCCTTCCTTCATTCCTTCCCTCTGTCCCTCTCTCTATGTTTAAAGCTAATACTTTTCAAGTAAGTGAATATTTACATATTACATTATTTTGGTCATGATATATACATTTACTTATAATCGAAAAAGGAAGGGGAATGTAGTTGTCTTTTCATGCTCCAAAAAGTATGGTATCCAAGTTATCCAATTCTCTTCGAAGCAAATGATGCTCTTCAGAGAGATACCCTTTTAAAAATATTTCGTCATTCTTTTTCAGCATTAAGTAGGCCCTGCATAAATAGCTTAAGTAACATAGCATTGTTTCCACTTTTTCAGTTATATATCCTTTAACGAATATCCTCCCAAGCTCTTCATGAAGGTAGAGCATTGGATAGCGAATATACTCTGGTCCTATTAGGTTTCATTGATGAACCAGACCTGCCATACTTGAGCTGCCAATGTCATTTGCGACTGACATTTTTTGGAAGTATGTGTTCATAAGTGAGTGGCGTGATTAGACGTCATATGTAGACTCAGGGTGACAGCTGTTTGCTTCATTGACCCCCTACGGGAATAAAGTCTTCTTGCTTGAAAGATGGACTGGGAGAGGAATTCGTTTATTTCAGAATGGATTGATTTTTTTTTTGGGGGGGGGGGGGGAGGAGGGGGATCAAGGCTCCAATTTCTTCAAGAGAAGAAGGCAAATTTCAAGAGTATCACCTAATCATAAAGTGATTAAATATCAATATTCTCTAATTTAATTTCGATTTCACTTTTTCCTTGCTACACTTGAGAAAATTCTTCATCTGCATTTCTCATTATCATTCTTACATTCTCTCACTGGTAATGGGTCATTTATATGTATCATCCATTGGGCCTACATCACACCAAATACCAAGGAAACCTTTCTTGTGGATCAGTTTAATTATAGAGGATACTTGGTAAGGTACATGTATGGGACACAAAATGGTCAAATACCTCAGACTTACCATAATAATTTCTTTTATTACGTTCAATAATGGTCCTGTAAGTGAATTAATTTAGCATTATATATAGGGGGCAAACATGACAATAACATGTATTTGCATCATTATTGCATCATTATTGCATCATTATTGCATCAAATTTTCTTCACTTTCCAAGAGAGTTGCATTAATATTTCATTGTGGATATGGATGGTTAGGATTCTGTTGACTGGAATAATTCTTTGGATATTTATTTGGGGAAAATAATTATGTTTGATAAAACCTGTATAGATATGTTTTCATGTCATTAACATAGCAAGCAAATACAAAGTACATTCGTTGTCCAGGTATAGAGTTACTAATGGATATTTTCATCTTCCCTTCTCCAGCCCCTGTCCCGTCTCAATTGAAACTATTGCTCCCCTTGTGATATCTTTGACACATCTTCCAGACACTAGTTCCCCAGGCAATTCAGGATATTAAAAATATATATTTATAGTCGGACAATAGCGCCATCGTGCCAAGGCTTGAATGTTGAACACGAGCGCTTCCTCGTCCATGTGTACTTTTACTGCCCAATCTCCAGTTTACAATGTGCTTTTCAACACCCGGATGCTGTTCAGAATGCCACCACATTTTCATTACTCGCTTCCCGCCACGGCCAGATGCCTTAAATGTATTGTAAATTACTGCAACCATTTGATAATTGCATTACCAGAATTCCTTTTGGGTTTGGGAGTTGGCTCCAAAGTCTCCATCACATTCTTGTCATACGCAGTTGTGAAGCTTCGAGGAATTACCGTCTACTTATGGCATATAGTGATCCAATAATATTGGAACTGCCATTTATTTCTGGCAGCTAAATCTGTATTATTAATAATGACTTGAAATAAGATTACATGTATACAGGCACAGGATACATACACATATGTACATGTAATTCAATATTCAAATTATCCGTCATACAAATAAATGTGTTTACAAATTTGAAACTGAAAAAGTGTAAGAAACTTCATATGATGTAGACAGAAGACAACGGAATTGAAAGGAAGAGTTTGGTTGCTTGTTTGTTTATTTGTATGTCTGTCTGTATTTAAGTCTGTTCATCTGTCTATCTGGCTTTCTGTCTGTTTGTTTGATTTGTTTGTTCACCTTTAATAAAGAAAATAGGCATATTAACTAAAAGGGGAATTGAACTTCAATTCCCCACAAGGAAAGTTGTGCCTTGCACACAATCTTTGTATTTTCTGAATGCTTGTAATGTAAATGTACATGTATGTCTGGGTAAATCCCTATAAAATACAGAAACGCATTAACATGTACACGTACTTGACTGCCAGAGATTAAAGAAGTTCCTAGTAACAGGCAGGCAATAGTTTCAAACTTGTATGTTGTGAGTTGTTTGCATGAAGTCAGAAATAATAAACACAAGATGTCACTCAGTTTACCATAACACTTTTACTTGTGGGCCTAGCTCATCTCTTGTTTCATTCATGAAATATTTGGGTGATGACACACATGTGATATTACAAAATGTTAGATTCTGTCTACTGCCGCCTTTCTAACTTACAAGGTTGTCTTTGAACTGCACTATGCCCATTTGTTATAAATATTTACATTCGAGAGAAACAAATCTAATTTCTAGCTATGGGGTGTCTGGACTCTGACGAAGAGTGGGAAGAAATCAATAATATCCACATGCTGTGGGTTGGGTAGGTAGGCCAACCTAGAAAGAACATTTTAAAGGGAAGCATCAGACCTTCTTATCATGTGTTGGATTGATATCGACTTAATACCTTTTTTTGTGACATTTTCAATTTTAAATATTTGTGAACTCTGCTCTATTCTCGATGTTGAATAGCAAAAACCTCCTTCATCTTTTAAAAATTTCAATAGCATTAGTGAATTACGGACATGTGCATTGTCTCTCTACTTTCATGTAAATGTACAGGTGTACTTCACTTCTGCAAAAGACCCTTGCATTTACATATATGGGGGGGGGGGGGGGGGGGAATGGCAAGGACGGGGCGAGAGTATCATTATCAGGAAAATCTATATTTGTAAGACTGTTCACTAGTTTGGAATGTTGTCATATGAATTGTATGCCAACTTGCCAAGTCTGTATTTTTATGAAGCTCAAATTTATTATGTTTCAATATCTATTATTATGTTTTGCTCTCACTGATAACTTTGAATTACCAAATTATAAAGTCATTATTTTATGTTATTTTAATTTATGACATGATGCCACCAACGTTATACTTATATTTAAATATGGTGTACTTTTCTTTTTCTGTATAACTTCCTATTATAAACAGTGCATTTTAAAGTAAAAACAGGAAATCAGATAATCATGTTCTTGCCATAGGAATACAATGTTCCAAGAAGAAAACAAAATGATGATGTTGCATAAAAATGAGAGGAAATGACTTTTTAGAATGAGAGCACAAGACAAAATAAAATACAGAATAATCCAAACACTTGGAATTGAATTGAATCGTCATCCTATAATCACCACAATTTTTGACATTTGAAATAATTATAGATTTGTTTTCTTTTCCCTTTTTTGTCTCTGCAGGAAGCACTGAGCCGGAGAATTATGAGGTGAAGGTCGATAAAGAGGAACTCAAGCAGAAACTTACTCCATTGCAATACTCGTGTACGCAAGAGAAAGGCACAGAGAGGTAATTTCGAAATATGCTAGATTTTTCTTGGGATTGTCCATGTTAATGAAATCTCTAAATTAATTGTCCTTTCCTTTTTCCTCTTATCTAAATCCATCTATAATATTTACAATTGAATTACTTTCGCCAGTTGTTTGATATATCATCTGTTTGGAGCCAGACGTGGTCCTGTGTCTGTACAGACAATATACCGTATGTGCAGTCAATTTCACAGTCCTCAGACCGTGTTCATTCTTTTACCATTTATCCCACAGTCAGTCAGTGATCGTTATTCTATACTATCCTCTTATTATCTCTTCAATCATTTCTCGACTAATATTCAGTTTTTCTCCCTCACCCTAATATTTTCCCTTTAATACTTGCTTGCTTGGAGCTCCGAGTGGTACCTACTTGTATCTCATCTTGCATTTCTCACATCTCATATTTCATCCCACATTTCCTCCCCAAAATACTCCTCCCCAAAATACTCCTCCCAATATCCTAAAATGGATATCTATGGAAATAAACTCTCTCAAAATCGATTTTGAGAGTCTCTTTGGGGTGACTGGGGTATTAGCAAAGCATGTTACAAATTATGTTGGCTAATATGTGCAGAGAAATGCTCTGAAGCACGAGATCATGGAAGCCTTGCAAACAAACACATTTTAATTATGTTTGTTTAGGATTTCAGCGAAGTAATTGCTCATCTGATTAACTTCATCATAATGAACTAATTTGCTTTGTGATACCATGATCATATGCAAACAGTTTATAAACCCTCGACCCCACTTCAAAAGATAAATATATCAGAGATATTAGTATGATGTCAAGAGGACTTCAACCAAACTAAACCTCTTCTAGTAGGTGCAACTTATCTTTTTAGTCATGAAGAAAGAAAGAAAAACAGAAAATACATATTGATATTTTGTTGACTACTTCACACATTGCTTTATAATAACAGATTCACATTAATGTAACTATTTACTGTCCTTTCTCAGAAAAAATGATGTTTAAACAAAAAATGACTCAGCTATTATATTACTTTTCAGTCCACAACACATCAAATAGACTTACCGGGTATGATTAACTTAGTGAACACTGAACAATCATAACATCGATTAAGCAACATGTTGATGCATTGAAAGGATAGTTCTGCTGAATTAATATAGAAATTTCAAGCCTCATCTATAGTTAACCAATCTCTCTATTGTAGTGGTAATTTTTAAAGCTTAGAATCCATTCTGATGTGAAATTGATAAGATATTGATCATTGAGTATGTGATGATAATTGTGACCTTTAATCAAGACCTGAGCACCTTGCTTTTTTTTAAATGTCAGTAAGGGGAAAAATTCAAACACTTTTTGCAAAAACTAGAAGATTCTTATGTTGTATATATGTCTAATAATTCTTATAATGTTAATTCATGTTGCCTGTTTAAATACATAGCCTATAGTATGGATACTGTATGACTTCTTACAGCGGTATTTAATACATTAGACCTTTAAAAGTTACTATCAACTATCCCTTTAAGCACTCCTGTGAAAGTCTTCTTTTAGCTAGTATCACTAATAATAAAAAACGTCAGTGTCACATTTATTGCTATAAATCAGGTGTAATTTTTTCTTTTCTTCTCTTTTCTTCTTGAAGGGCGTTCGCTGGTGAATATACTGATCTGAAAGATGATGGAAACTTCTACTGTGTTGTCTGTGACAACATACTTTTCAAGTAAGCTATTGCTTCTCATTATATCAAAAGAACTTAAGGGAAGATTTTAGAATAAATCTTAAATTTAATGGAGAAAGAAGTCCTTTATTTTGTTGGTATGTAGTGTGAGTGTATTTGTGAGATGAAACAAAAAGGAGGAGAAGGACGATCGGGATGGAAGAGGTTGAAGTATTGTCTATGGAAAAGGTGGTTAACTGTTATTTGGGATTCTATGGGTTATATTGAATTAAAATGAATGCAGAAAAAAAATAGATTTTATGTTTATCAAGACAATTTTTAGATTAAGAGGGTTAGAGGCAATTTTAGTTCAATTTTCTATCATAAATTCTGTTTATAATTGAGTGATTCAATGATATGCGTCCTTTAAGATGTTTTTATTAAAGTTGTGATGAAAAAACACTTAATTTGACCAAGATTTGTTTCTATTCAATTCAATTCAATTCAATTTCAAATTTATTCATGTTTCCAACAAAACATTACAAATCAATTATAGGCATTTTAAAAAAATTTAAGAAATACATGTTGGAAACAGAGGAGTCCACTAAAAAGCAATGCTTGTACAAGTGTGAACACTTCAAATGAAACTTAGGAATAATAGCAAAGCATAACACCAAATAATGATCACATAGAAATTTACTGTAAAAAATATGCATTTGTCATGTCAGTAGGCTTAAAAGGTGGTCCTCATGTCTCCTATGATGTGATGGAATTGCCCATGGTATTCCTGGTCAAGTAAAGGTGAATGAAATGTTCTTCTTTTTTTCTCCTCTTTGCAGGTCCGGGGATAAATTTGATTCAGGGTCAGGTAAGTTGTGATCATCCTCTTTCTTCTGTTAAGGCAGTAGTCATCATGTGCAAATAAAAAATATGCAAAAACAAAAACAACAACAACAACTAAATTTCATAAAGACTCACTCACATACGACACAGTATTGAATTCAGCAATGAAGAAGTATGTAAAATAGTTGTCTACAAGTCATGTAAGTGTATTCATTTATCATTTGTCAGAAACCAAAATGTGAAGGGCATTATAAAAAATGCTTTGTAAAATCAAACCATGCTAAACTGCTATGTTTTACTGCGTCCTATGTGAATGAGCCTTAAGATATTACATTATGATTATGAACACCTCCCTGAAGGGGGATCATTTCAGAGAAATGTTATGATGATAGGTGTCAAGAAGGGACCATTAAAAACATATTTGATTGATAATAACTCAACAACAAGACTATTGCACATCACTCCTGCGCGCCATACGGTAAGGACAATAGGAAGCAAATCATATTGTTGAAGAGCAATGCAGTACACAGAAAATGTGAAGTGAATAAAACACTATTACAAAGTTTTTGTTGCCTTGTTTGTCAAACATGAACATCTGATATAATACTGGAAGCTTTTGACATATTTTAGGAACAAAATATTCTCCAAATGAATTATTTAGTTTATTAATGTAATTTGTATTCCTAAGCTATGTTTGATGCTCATTGTAA
>JARBES010000130.1:19837554-19848862 GCA_030265145.1 Strongylocentrotus pallidus
GTGAGACACAATTGGCCGCCATTCTCCGGTAAACAGGATCCCTATCGAAATGTGATATGTGAAATGCGACAGGCTCCTTATCTCTCCATCAGATATCTATCATTTTAGGTTTCCTATCTTCTTTCTACATCTGAATTGCACTCACAATCAACAATTATGAATAATATATGTAAATGAAACACTAGTTACATGTATTTTGAAAAACAAGATGACACGAGATGATCATTGGATTGGGTTGAATTTATATTGACTATATATTGCAATTTATGTGAAAAAGTCATGATAGTCATTAGAGAAGATATGGCAATATATATTACAGTTATAGATGTTGAATAACAATTTATAAAGTAAAATCAAAATGCTGTATCTATTTTCAAATTCAAGATGTTCTTAGTCTATACCAGTGATACGTAATTTACATTATCATGAAACTTCATAACAAATATTTACTCAAAATTTATACATAGCCATATGGCACAGTGAAGAATAGCAAATGGCTCTTGTGATGAAAAAAACAACTCCCAAAATACGAAAGCCGCCATCCTACATTATTAATTAGGCTTTAAATGAAAAATGGCACACTAACTCTCAACAAGTAATTAAAATTAGTCATAGAGATACATGTAGCCCATCTTGCTTTCTCTCAGTGATTGGATGATTTGACAATGGCTTTACACTGGTCATATGGGTGGTGGTTAACTCGCTATTAAAACCATGAAGGTCATCTGTTTACTCATAGTCTTAGTCATCACAAACAAGTATAGTATCCCTTTGTCATGTTCATCTTCGTTCTCACTCAATTACCCTGTTCTCGTAAATTGGTTGTTATCTGTGCTCTTTCATATCCTTTCATAAAATGCTCTTGAACACTTTAGGCTAGAATACATTTGCATAATAATCATGAAATTGTGCCTCTGCAATTACACTTCATCTGTTCTAAATGTAATATTTAGCACTCTCTTCATGTAGTCTCTCTACTTCCGTGATTGCTTATTGTGTGATCTAAAGTACCATACATGTTTTTGTACCTGTCAACTCAGTGAAATAGATCTGTACTCAGCAGGTATAAATGGGAAGAGGCAGTGCTTTCAAGAGCTTTTAGAGTAATTAACATTATATCCACTCAAAACTGTCCTAGTTTACAGGGCATCTACCATACCATATTGCTTCACAGTATATTGCTGGGATGAGGGTCGAGTGCATCTGTTTTAGAACAGACATTTTAATAACCACCAGGTCTGAAACTAGAGGTACAATCTGATCCATCTTGTTTTTTCATTTTGAAGAGTAAGTACACTCATTTATTATATTCGTAGA
Source organism: Strongylocentrotus pallidus (assembly GCA_030265145.1). Lineage (NCBI taxonomy): Eukaryota > Metazoa > Echinodermata > Echinoidea > Camarodonta > Strongylocentrotidae > Strongylocentrotus > Strongylocentrotus pallidus. Next base: position 19,838,872 of record JARBES010000130.1, read on the forward strand.
AGAAGAACTGTACGTATTCATTTATATTTCTTTGATGTGTTCATACAGTGTGTAATTCTCATCCATGAATCTTAAATTCAGTGGGCAATACATATAGTATGAACACATCTATCTTTGAGGCGGGGTGGGGGGTTTAGAGTTTTGTACTAACGATTTTTAATCTTCTGGATAAGTTTCTGACTGATTATGAATTCAACATTTGTGATAGATGTCACGCTTTCACCTTTGTTCTTCATTTCTCCTTTCCATCCTCCATGCTATTTCATCTCGCTACATGTATGGCTCCATCATTGTGTCTTATGTGTATTTAATGTGCAAATCAAACACTGGGCACCAGAACAACCTATATCAAATGTTTACACGGCGAATATCGATCCACACAGCCACCAAATATTTTCTGGTCATTATGAACATAAAGGTTATAAAAAAAAAAACTCAAAATTTTAGGACATGTGATCGCTTCTTGTGGGTTCTTATGAGATGTGAATGAAAATGATATTGCAAGAAGCATGTAAGAAAACGATATGAACTGCAAGAAGCATGATAAAACAAAATGAAATGTCAGTTGCAATTTGCCTTTGTCGAGGGGCTCAGTTATCGTAAATGTGTGGTGTGTTTGCGAAGTGACGTTCAGGCGATTCCTGACTTATTGATTCATCTTAGGGCATAGTGTGCACAGCGGGATCATAAAAATGGCGTCGTGTTTTAGCTAAGACAACACTGCGCTGTCTCTCAAAATGTCTTGAAGTATACTAATGGATCTAAGCAGGATGCCCTTTTAGAGAATTGATAGACAGATTGAACAGTAATCACCTGGGATTGTCAGATAGCAAAGTTTTCATCTACACTTTGATTTCCTGAAAATAAGAATGTGACAAAGGAAAAGTAACGCTTAATTATCATGTAGAGCACTTGTAGCTTGCATTCAAAATAGAGTTTATGAATTGTTATTATTTCTCAAAACTGCTTTTACTCCACAAACTGTTCAATTTCATTTTCCTGGTAACATGAGTTCATCTGGTCAGATTTCTAGAACATAACTTCTTAAAGACGTAGTATGTGTGGATAAACACAGTTTATGAAATGTTTATATTCCTCAAAAATGTGTTAATCCCCAAAACCATTCAATTTCCGTTGTCTTGGTAACATCATGAATTCATCCAAGGTAAGATTTCTATAACTTAACTTCTTGAAGACGCAGTATACATGTGTGCATTGGAATCCTGACTCACTGCTTGTATAAGCTTTCAACACTTGTGGGCATATCATTTTAAGTGTACACAAATGTCTTGTAAACAAATATGTCTATTAGTTTCTTCTTCAACAAACATCATTCTCTGTATTAAAGACACACTCAAAAATCTAGATAAAGGTTATATCAAGGGCACGTTTAACCGCGCTTTTAAATGATATAAACCTTGCTAAAGCTGTATTTTGCCATTAAAAGAGGATTTATCTGCTCTGTTTGGGGTGGATATACAATGAAATGAATCGCGGAAAGCTGATAGTCCCACGCAGGCTATGTCGTGATGTACTCAGTCATGAAGACGCTATGTGATCGATGATAGCATCCCCCTTGGTATGTAATGTCATATCCCTCCTAACTCTAGGATATACAATGGCATGGATAGGGTTGGAAATAAAGGGGATTCTTTTCCACTTTATCTCAAGAATTCCTATTATTTCTTCACTCGTAAAATGTATATCAAGAAAGAGAGGCTGGGTTAATGCCATGCTTATATATTAACCATTGTTTAGTACACTGTGGAAAATGTAGATTTGTTAGAGGGGTTATTCATCTGAGTGAGATGCATTGTGAAGAAGAGCAGGACAATTATAGTTATTAATGTGGAGTTAGTCTACAAATTGAAACCTTTTTGTTTTCCTTTTCTGAACAATAATGGATTACCGTACATTGCGTACAATGTTTATATATTACATAGTTTCTACTAATACTAGTGTAATGTGAATATTGTGTGTTATTTTTATTTTTTATTTTTTTTGGGGGGAGAGATTATTATTCCCTCATACACAGAGTTACATGAAGTATTATCTAAAGGAAATATATGATATGGTATGGTGCACTTTTGTCTTAGAGTAGGAATATGAAATGTTATTGAATAGGGATTAGTTACAGAGAAGATAAATAGATTACCTCCACTGCACATGTATTGGAACGTGTATGTACAGATGAATTGCCGTACCACTGCAATGTCCCATGAATCACAATAAAGGCAGTAGGTATGTATACTCTTTGAAGCCAATGGCCGAATGTGGTAATCATCAGTCAAGTCATGTACCGTAGTCCAAAGAAGGAAAGCGGATCGTGCGGTGATTTCCGCAGGCACATCTTCAAGTTTATATTCAGAAGCATGCCTGTGGGAATAACGCGATGACTGCATGAATGATGCAAGATGGATCACTGAAGTCCAAACTGACTGTTGAAAAGGAAAACTACTTTCTCCATTTTTTTTTTTTTTTGGGGGGGGGGAGGGGGAATAAATACCAGTTAAGATTTCCCTCTAATTTTTAGTGGTGTGTGACTAGAGTTTATAAATTTATTCGAATGTATGTTCAGCTTACATGTAGTTTGGTTATTCTTTTATTTTTTCATGGCACTGTGTTTATGTATCTGAAATTGTCGCAGACAAAACCAGTGTGACACTAAGACAATTTTTGTTCGACCCTTACACAGTCCCATGATGATTAATTATGTAAGACCTTGAATACATGTACCTCATCACTGCTGTCAGGGGTACTTTCCACTTGTGAAATATGGTAGCTAGACACCATTCTGTACATCTTCAGTAACACCCTGGTGTTCAGTGTAATCTCAAGTAGATGTGAACTTGTATCTTCAACAACCAGAAGTATTCATAACTAAATCAGATAACCAGAAGTATTCACAACTAAATCAGATAACCAGAAGTATTCATAACTAAATAAGATAACCAGAAGTATTCATAACCAAATCAGATAACCAGAAGTATTCATAACCAAATCAGATAACCAGAAATGTTCATAACTAAATCAGATAACCAGAAGTATTCATAACTAAATCAGCTAACCAGAAGTATTCATAACTAAATCAGATAACCAGAAGTATTCATAACCAAATCAGATAACCAGAAGTATTCATAACCATATCAGATAACCAGAAGTATTCATAACCAAATCAGATAACCATAAGTATTCATAACCAAATCAGATAACCAGTCATGCTCAAAACAAGTGCATTTGATGTTGTGGAAGCGATTAATAAGCAATATTGAACTAAACTTGATATTTCAGGATTAATACTAAAAGTAGATCTATAAAATCTTTATTCTTAATTTCTACGTGGCTTGTTTTTTAAGTCTGAGATCATGTCACTGAAAAGTACACTTTAAGCTTAGGTCATGCCATTTAAAAGTGCAATTAGCTTTTGAGGAAGTAACTCTTTCATCAAATACATGTATGTTAGTTTCAGTCAAGACATTTTAAAGCAATGTCATGGCCTTGTACATTTCCCTGGCAGCAGCTATTGTTGTATTCATGTCAAGTATCACTTTACACAAAGAAGTGTCAGACTGCCTTTGTTTCTTCCAACCATGTAATATAACTCCACCCAGCCAAGTGTGTAATGCCCTGTTCCATGCTATCAACCTTTATCAACCTTTATCAGCTCATATTTCATACTTCCAATTATGCCAAACTCCCAAATAGATTGGTGTAATGATGAGACGGTGGGTCTTTGTCTAGACCAAGTAAAGACTTCTCATCTCACACATGATCTTCATTGTGTCACTTCAAGGCGGATCATATTGCAATTAGTGAGGTGCTTTGCCTTTTTATTTCTCATCATCTCTCTGGGGACAGTGAGTAGAACATGTCATGGTATCTGATGTGTTTTTGTTGACCTGAGCATACTGTGCTGAAAGATTGAGGGTAGGAAGGGATTTGTTGTCTAGAAGCTGGTAGTTTTTATGACTATGATGAATATTTGTTACTCATATTATTCGTTTTTCATAGAAGTACAATGTGTATATGAATATTGTACATTGATTGATTAATTTCATTAATTCATTAGTATCTTGGTTTGACATAAAGACAATTAATACACTTATTAGGGAAAAAATATCAGAACACTTTATTAGCACTGACTCCTGTCCTCGGAAGAAGCACATTATTTATGATATTGGGCCATTTATTTACAACTTTCACATTTTCAATATTCACATTGTATAAACAAAGATTATATGAAATTGAAAAAGAAAATAAAATCAATTTTCTGACTCTGCAGATGATATATTCTTGAATGTTAATTTCATGTAAGCCAGTGATACAATTGGAAACGGACCATTAATAGTTTGATTTAATATGACCAAACATATATATGTGCTTCTATAGAGCATACTGCACCTATTTGATTGCTCATATTCTCTGCAGATGGGTACCGTAATAGCAATCATTCCCGGTTCTGATCTACCAGGCTCCTCTTTTGATCCCTATAATATCTCTTGTCTTGGATGGCTAAACAGTGACCTGAAAACCCTAGAATCTTCTATACAGCACTCTCTCCTAGCATCTTCCATTTAACAAGCAGCTCTATTTTTCATTTAGGCTTAAATTAGATTTTCAACTGCTGTGTAAATTATATGTGTGGAAATGTTTGTCGCTCTTTATTGATGTGAGGAGTTTAATACATGTATTTTGATAAGGTTTTCAAAATAACTCAGCAGTAATACAATAATGATCTAGTGCAACGTCAAACTGAATTATCATATGATAATGTTTTGTTATAAAAAAAATTAAAAAGCATCCGCAAACACCTTCAATGAGTAGCATTAGATCTGTAGATTTGATAAGCTGTATATTAATTGGTTAATTCCATCAATTAATATTCCACATTCGTCCTGGAAACAAATTAATTTTGCCATTCCTATTACAGTACATATTGCAAGATAAGTGGATTTCTCAGTAGTTGATGAAATGAGGCAGCAAGGGCATATTTTCATTTTGGGGCATGAAATTCCTAATACACTGCATTGAGAAATGGAATGGAATTCATCATTTCTAAAATCCTTACTTTATATATTTCTTTAAAAATATCTTTCTCTGTTTTTTATTCATATGTAGAATCTTATTTGCCTAATGGTCTCTAGTTTAGCCCTGCTTTCAACAATTCTACTGCGCATCGAAAACCTGCATGCAGGTCTAAACAGTTCTAATGTAAAGACTCTAGTATGTCACATGTTATTCCATGATAATGTTCCAGGCACTCAGAGTATCATTATTTCTGAGAAACATTGCACAGAAGCAGGGAGTTTAGATCAGAAAACCTTTGTCCTTGATATTATTGCAGCAGCCTTTGCTTTCTCTACATTACATAATGCTGTTTTATCATTTTTTAGGGGACAGAGTATATCATTTTCGTACTGGATAATGTACATTTGAAGTGATCAGTAGGAATATGAATTTAATCAGAGTAAAGATTGAAAATTATATGTCCAAGAAAAGTTTTTCAGTAATAATTGATGATGTAGATTACTCATGATAAAACCCATCCAATGCCTGTCTTCTAAACCTGTAGAATTTTTCTTGGAATTGTTCTTTGCAGAAGTATTGAAGTTTTGGATCTGTACGTGTATGCTTGTTGATTTTTTTTATCTGACTATTCAGATTTAATATATTTCCAGATCCTCTAATATAATATTAACTAGATTTCTTTTTTCTCTCTTTACAGAGTGGAATCATCACAAGATTCATCAAATATACAGCTTAGGAGGTAAAGATGTTTTACAAGATCATTTTGAGTTGTGTCGCCCTCTTTGGTGCTGCTGTACACGCAGGTGAGTAATGATCTAATTTTCCAGCAATCTAATTATCCTGATTAAAACCTGAACTCTCAAACAAATGGTATTACTGAGTGAGCATAACTATCAACTTAAATCGGTGATGATTTTAAGGAGATGTTTAACTAGTCACATTAAAGAACATAATACTGTCCAGACCTGCTTTATAAAAGCTAGACAAGTAATAGATTGAATGTATGTATACAATCATTTTCTGTAACCAATAAAAGTGAATTCTTGAAGAACGGTTTTAACATTCTACTAACTGGGGTTGAACAACAACTACAAATCATTTTTGAATTTCTTTTTTCCTCTAGAAACTGGACCAATCCTTATGCAGCAGCCAGAGGAAACCATCTTTGATACGGCATCCAATGTAGATTCAGTCTCCCTCCATTGCCGTGCTACGGGTGATGAACCAATCACCTACACGTGGACTAAGGATGGTGCTCCACTCTCTCAGGCAACTAACGCTCGACTGGTCATCACACCTGGGCAACTGACCATTACTAGCCCAGAGAGAACAGTAGACGGCGGGGAGTACGTGTGCATGGCCTCCAATCGGGTGGGGTCAGTGAGAAGTCTGCCAGCAGAGCTCGTCTTTGCCTGTAAGTGGTCTCGAAGATGGGAGTTAAAGACTTGGAACTTGTTTTTGTAGAATGAATACTGCCATGCGTAGTCTGCTTTTAGCCAGAAAGGCAGTGACTCTTAGCATATTACCATGAGTTAATGCTTTTTGTTGTTGTTCTCAACAGATGACTTGTATATGATTGCCTCTTAATGTTATAAAGATTTAGCAAAGTATTAAGAATTCTGATTATTGACTGTTAGATATGATCTATTTACTACCAGGTACTTCTCTCTCTCTCTTTCTCTCTCTCTCTCTTTCTCTCTCTTTTTCTCTCTCTCTCTTTCTCTGATTGGGTTTGGCATATGTTTTAGGTTTGATCCATGACCACCAGAGATTCAATTTATTAATTTTTCTGTACACATACAATGATATAGTTAAATTTTGCTTCCGTTTTAGAGTCTGCTGCCTCAATAGATATGTGATTATATAACATAAGATATGTGTTTATCAGTTGTTGTTGATTTTGTTGTTGTTGCAGATGTTGACTTATTTGACCCAGGTGCTACATCAACTCAGTCACTGACTGCAGGTCAGGGGGGCTGTGTAACCTGTAACCCGCCTCCACATTACCCAGGTCAGTCTTAACACACCATCAATTAACCATGTCCAGAATCTTTCTTCTCTCCCCCCTCTCTCTCTCTTTTCCCCTCTCCAACTCTCTCTTCTCTCTCTCGTTCAGTTTCTGTATTTCAGTTTCTCTCCCCCGTTCCCTTTCTCTTTCTCTGCTCCTTTATATATCCTTCTCTTTTGTCTTAATTCTCTTTCCCTTCCCTCTTCTTTTCTCTTTTAACGATCTTTATGTTCCCCTCCCCTCCCCTTGAACCCTCTTTCTCCCCTCTCTCTTTCTCTTTTTCTCTTTCTTTTGTCTCTCTTTCTTTTTCTTTCCCTCTTTTTATCTTTCTCTTTTGTTGATGATTTCTATACTGTGTCATCTTCTTAAAACTTAAATAGTAACAATAATTATTTCTATATGTAAGAAAATACAAATGCTTTTTAAGAATTTGTGAGGGTATTATAAAATGTCTGATAGTACATAAAACTTAACATTTTTTTCTTTATCCCAAGCATACCACAATATTTGCAATATTTATTTTTATTTTTCAAAGATATATAAGTAGCTATTTATTTGATTGTTTAAAAAAAAAAAAATTGTTTTGTGTTTATTATAATCACAATCTTTTATTTGAACTATTGTAAAGTATATGAACTCTAATCTCTCAGAAATATACTGGAGTTAAAATGTCATTAGCTACATAGGGCTTGGCTGTGATAGTAATCTTTCTTTCTTTCCTTCTTCTTAATTTTGTTTTTCCCCTGTAGATCATCTTAAAACTTTTTATTATTGATTTAAAGATTTCTTGTCAAGAGGAACAGTTCTGTTGGCTCCGAAAGGAATGAACCACAGTGATATTTTGTATCCCTCTGTAATTTGATGGCTCATAGTTAAATTAGTCATCCATAATTGCAGTCTACTATTATTATAAATCTTGCATGTATTATTAAGTGATATAACCTGGAGCCAGAAGTGAATTGGTTGAATTACTTCTATAGAAATGTACTTTTATGCACAATGGTATGGAGAGTTTTTGGCTGCATTTTGTGAGTTATTTCACTGGGAAGTCGGTGTGAAACTTATCACTCTATTTCTTTGATATGTCATGGTGCTAATACTGCGTGCCACTCTCATCTTTCATGCAGGTATCTTGGTGAATTGGTTCCATGATTATAGCTTGGTAGACTCCAGCGATAGCCGCATCCGGGTTATGGATGACGGTCGACTCTGCTTCTTCTACGCTATGGCAAGTGATGCAGGACCATACAGGTGTCAAGTCAAGAGCAACGTTATCTCCGAGGGAGGTGTCGAAATGAGAGTCAGTCCATTGGTCACTGTTACAGTCAATGCCGGTAATTAATAATATTAATGATAATAAGTTTGTTTATCCAGGGAAACCTCATCAGCTTCAATGCTGTTCTTCCTGAGAGACCTGCAATTATCATTACCCCTGCAAATGCCCCACCTGGGTGAAGAGTGGTAAATGTGGATCAATGTTGTGCCAAAGGCGTTTGTGCCGGGCTGAGATTCGAACCCTTAACCCTTGGATTGAGAGTCAAGCGAATGAACCACTATTCTTTACATTATTGTTTCAATGAATATGCCAATTTTTATGCCTCCGTTACGAAGTACTGTAAATCTCTGTGTATAAGACGCACATGTGTATAAGACGCACCCCTTGTTTTTTTGTTGTTGCCGAAAACCCACGCGGGGAAGGACTTTCATTTAACAGCGAGGTGCAGTTGAAGGCGCCGATTCGTGCTTGTGAACTCGTCACAAATAATAGTAACAATGTCGTTTTTAGAAGAATGTGTATAAGGATCATTAATGTAAATTAAAAACAGTAGAGGACCTAGGATAGAACCTGGTGGTACGCTGTGTGTAATAGAAGAAAAATTGGTTGAATTATTATTATAAAGTACATATTGAGATCTTAGAAAGATTACTTTAAAACCAAGATGACAGACAAATTTGAGTGTTGTTCTAGTTTTCTGAGTGGTGAGTCAACACACCGTTTATTGAGCTGGGAGACATTGCCAGGCATAGTGCCATAAATCAAAACCCGCCAAACTTAGGTCAGGTATGTATCTTGCAGAGCCAATGAATTGACTAGATTTTGGGGTTACGAGGTCAAAGGTCAAAGGTCACAGGGCTCATTATGTATGCTAAAATAGCTCGTAATCGCGTTATCACAAGAACTGATAGATGGACTCCTGCCAAACTTAGGTCATGTATGTATCTTGCAGAGCCAATTAATTCATTAGATTTGGGGGTCACGAGGTCATAGGTCAAAGGTCACAGGGCTCATTATGTATGCAGAAATAGCTTGTGATCACATTATCATTAGAACAGATTGACAGATTACCATGAAACTCAGGACATATATGTATCTTGCTCAGGCAATGAACTGATTAGATTTTGGAGTCATGAGGTCAAGGTCAAAGGTCATGGGGCTCATTATGTATGCAAAAATAGATTGTGATTGCATTATCATTAGAACCGATGGATGGATTACCATCAAACTCAAGACAGGTACATGTATGTATCTTGCAGAGCCAATGAACTGAGTAGAGGTCAAAAATCAAAGGGTCATATGAGAAATAGCTTGTAATCAAGATATTTCAAGAACCTGTTAATGGATTACAATCGAACTTGAATTTGTTTTGGTTTGTAAAACTGGTCTATGAAGGAGGCATTATTTCCGACTGCGCGCAGGCGAAGTTCCATCTAGTTTGTTCATTTTTCTTTTTTCTTCCATTATTCTGTTGGCTCCTTTGGGACTCTATCTTATATCATATATATCTTATTACACAGCGCTCAGGAAATACTTCTTGGACCCAGTTGCAATCATTTACAAATAAAAAAAAAACTGTTGTGATTCACTGATTCGTGTCTTAATGAACCTTTAGTCACATTAAAACCTAGACTATTGAAAGTAAATACACACTTATAAATACTGGCCTTGTTCTTCAA
>JARBES010000130.1:19880621-19892844 GCA_030265145.1 Strongylocentrotus pallidus
ATGGAGTAACACCAAGTAACTAAACAAGGAAACATTTATACAGGTGTAACAAGAAATGAAGCAGAAGTAGAATTAGTGTGAGACACGATCGAACGTAGTTTTGTAAACAGTAATGGTGTGAAAATTATTTTATCCAAATTTACGTCTTTTAGTCTGTCATGAAAATATCTCTTCAATCCTGACTAAGCGAATTATTTACTACTGTGAGGTTGTTTGTTACAATGTTTTATGAAAACACAAAGATCCAACAATAAAGATATTGGAACCCTATTGGAACTATTTTGCTGAAGCGGAAATGAAATTACATAAATTATGTTCAAAAATTCCAAATATTTGGCTGATAATTATGCCTTTCAGGCATAAAACTAAAGCTTACGAAAATGCAAAGCTCGTCATAACGTTCATTACTATCTCTGAGGACAATGCCCAATTTTTGTTTTATCATGCCGATTTGAAGGATTAAGTATTTATCATCAAAATGATCTCGTGTCTCCCATTAAAAAAACAGATAGGCAAAGAGAAGAAATATTACACGAAGCTTGTCTTCTCAATATTCCAGTGCCCTGAATTGATAAATTTCCATAATCACCATCGAGATTTGCGGATTGTGATCCCTTCCGAATAACGTTAGAAATGTGATGGCGATTATACCATTAGTTTTCAAAGCCATGTATTTTTCGATTTTCGATGAAGGTTAATCCTTATTTACGAGAATAGGACTAAACAGGCTAAAGGAAAGGAGGAATTTTGCTAAGTATTTGAATAAACCTTTCCCACCACTTTTAGCATACTTTTCTGTAATGATCATTTTCTGGCGCCAGATAAGAGGAAAAGGTTTTTGATGATTTTCCTGCAATATACTTGAGACTAAACAGGAGGAGTCAGGCACTATCAATATTATGAAGCTTCCCAGCGGGGTGGGGGATTGTGACAAGCTGCTTCGAGACTACTTGAAGAGATAATCGCCAGGTTTAAAAAGCAAAGAGAAACCGATTATCGACTTAACCTTCCTCCAATAGAATGCTTTGTTCCGTCGTATATACGTCACTTACAAGACTCCTTTGGCCATTATAACCAGTATGCTCGCAAACATTTGCATTTATTCAAACAGTTACTTGAACTATCTCATTCATCTCTATGAAACGCTTGAAATAACAGCGATATAGTAAATATAGAAATCATTTAAATCCACAGTTTCAAACCTTTATGTCGCCTCATGATAATGCGATCGAGAGTACTGTATCACATGCCATGTTGTTTAAAGATGGGGAAATAAACCATTATCTTTATAATACGTGTTCGATCGTGTGTATGTGTGCTTTTCTTTCCTTCTACCTTATCAGGTCTTTTAACAGGTAATTCTGTATTCTAGCAATAAAATAATCTGTATGCTAAAAGTTATATAGCAATTTTTCAGGGCCTTTCTAGACGGAAATATCATATTTCCAAAAATGTGCGGCCTCTTTGTTCAATTACGTATTCATTTTTAGATAAGGATAGATTTTCTTTTGTAAAATACAATTTTAGATTGTAGGATATGAGAGTGACAAAGACTAGGTGAAAATGTAGAGAAAACAATGAGTAATGGAGATTTTTGAGGGAAAGGAATCTTACAACCGGCCACGATAGTATATAGTGATATAGTTACGGTCAGTATACAGGGAATGCGATATGAAGGTCACTGACCGTCTGGACATTGATCTCTAGGGGCGCATAGTGGACAGTTGTCGGACCGTTAATGACCATTATGCATGGGATGATGGGACATTAACAGCTTCAAACATGTAAAGTGTGGACGGCCAGTCGGATGTATTTCTCCAAGATGCAAGTGTAAATGGCCCTTATGCTGATAAGTTCGGCATTCATTATGTATAAAGTACTTTTGATATAATCATGGACCTACTATATAATCGGCTGTCCAGTGGTTGCACGAATCATATGAAAGAAATTTCAATGTGTAGATTTGATTTGATTCATTTATTATTCTTTGATAATGTTCCCTTTTGAAAATATGAAAGAAACTGAAAATGAACAGACACTAACAAGCCTTTGTCACCACATTAAACGTGAGAAATCATTTGTTTCTTCTAAATTCATTATTTCTTCTTAATTCATAAACATGTAAAAATGGCTATGATAAGACCTATATTTGTTCAAGCAAGAAGTTACCAGCAACTGGTAACTTCTTGGTTCAAGTGGACTGTTACATGTAAGGAAAGTGGACCTCAATATCCGTGACAGGCCACGCGGTTAGGTAAATGCCCCTCGAGGATGTTGTTTAACTATTATTGAAAATTTTCATTTTAGAATATAGAATTTAGGAGGCTCCAAGTTCAACCTGGGGCAAGTTCTTAGTACATAGCCACAACGCTAATTTGTGTTGGTTGTTCAGAGCAGGGAGTCTGCTTCTCTTATAGGAAGTAAAATAAGTGATTTTGAAAATAACTTTAATCGAGTACAACGATTATTATTTTATTCGAATTAGCGTGTACCACTAAAGTAAACACTGTGATTATGAGTATGACCATTTACAATGCTTTGCGCATAACTGTACGCATGTTGAGGATGAATTATAAAACAAGAAGGGGGATAATGGGGTTGTCATGATTTATGTGCAATTAGCTTTCCCGCGTTTTCCTTGACCCTGTACATTTATCAAAAGAGCGGCTTGTATATAAGGGGCTTGTCGGTCGGTTGTTCTGGGTCGTCTGGCTCCTATGTCTGGTCAGGGTTAGTAGTTTATTCATGAAGTTTCGTTACAGCATTATGACTATGACTGATCACGGGTACTGGTATACAATGGCGGATCTATAGGGAGGGGGTTACTCCAATATTTACCGTCGTGTTACAGTATACATGTATAATCACTATAACCATAACGTTGTTTGTTTGTTTGTGTGTGTTTTTGTTCCCCACCCCCCCCCTCATATTTTCCGGCTAACTCTCATAAGCGTACACCACTCATGTTTAGCCCCCCCCCCCGACCGGCATGAAAATTGTGCATAATTCTCAGTCAAGGGAGGGAAGGAGGGAACATACCTCCCACGTGTGCGTATGTGTGTGTGTGTGTGTGTGTGGGAGGGGGGGGGGGCTGGTAAATGACATCCCCGGACCTGGTAGGGACGCAGGTTCGCGACCGTGGTCACACAACTCACACTGGCTTCAATTTCTTTGTGAAAAGACTAAAATTGGAGACAAATATAAAGACCCATGATAATTGCCGTCATAAATCACCATCATGACTGTCTAGGCCGCCGACTGGAGCTCATAGCAGTGTGACAGACGCGACATACGGGCTTGCTCCGGGCGCGTCAAGACAATCATGGTGCTAACGATACCAACAATCACTGATTTTTTTTTTTCTTCTTCTCATAACAAGAAAATAAGAGGACAAAATCAAAGAGATACTTCCATGTAAAATTTTAGAAAAATTGTCGATGTAAATCATAATAATGATCAGAGGAAAATATCGTGGGCGGGACAAGAGAGAGAGAAAGATGGAAGGAGGATGAGAGACAGAGTGACAGCAGAGACAGTGAGAGAGAAAAAAAGAGAGAGAGAGGCGGGGAAAAGAAATATAGGAGTAAGAGAAAGGACGAGAGAGAGTGAACGAGAGGATCGGAAGGAGACACGGAGTGACCGATCATCTGGTGGAAGAAAGAGTGAAAAAGAAGAAATGGAAGGAGAGGTCGAAAGAAGGAGAGCGGGGGGGGGGGGGGGGCGCGGTTAGAAGAACACAAAGGAAGTGCCACAGGCCTATACACAACTGTGTATAATTATTACGAGGAGTTACGATCTACGGTAGATCACTTTCTTCAGACAAACTACGACATTTCTCATCTATTCCATGGCTTTGATTGTATTATCTTTATTAGTTTTGGTTCCCGGTTTTGTCTGACTTTATCTCTGTTAAGTCTGATTGTAATTTTCTCTCTCCCTTATCTGTAACCACTTATATTAATCATTTTTTGTTTATCTTCCTCTTGTAACTATGTCTGTGTGTCTTCACGTATATTATGTATATAAGCTCTCATGTCTCTCTCTTTCTTTCTCCTTCTTCCCCCCCCCGTCTCCCTCTATCTCTCTCTCTGTCTCTCTCTCTATCTCTCTCTCCCTCTATCTATGCCTGTCTCTGTCTCTCTGTCTCTCTGTCGCACTCTCTCTCTCTCTCTCTCTCTCTCCTCTCTCTCTCTCTTCCAAGCTCTCTTCACCTCTCTTTGTCATGACAGGCTTAAAAGTTGGAACGCAAATTCTTCACGGATTACAATCTAATGGATATCGGACTGCTCAGTGCTCAGGTTCAAACTTTTAAACTAGAACTTTGACTGAGTTTAAGTAAAGTTTGTTTTCTCCTTTCTCAAAGATATATTTTAACAGTTTCTAAGACATGAAATATTCGCATAAGACAGTTAACATTTCATCAACATGTTGGATTCGAGTAACTGAGCAAAGGCAAGCTTCTGCAAACAATGCGTCATTATTATTCCACCTGCCTCTTGGCTGGTAGGCTGCCATGTCCAAGCAGGCCAATCAAATGACGGTCATTTTGCGGTGATTTCCTCAAATTGGTGCCAATTTTTTCAAACCCAAGTCGCTTAATTCGTTCAATATTACACTGTTGCAAATTACTTTTCCAATCTCTGTATAAGAATCGTTTGATAGACACGCTTTGGTATCGATCTCCTACCAAATCTGGCTGCGTTTTTGCCGCAAATTTTCACTGCTGCATCACCGTAACCCCCGCCCACCCGCTCGGTTTGCGCTTTGTTCGCGAATGTGAGGGGAAGCAGCTGAAACAGCTTCTTTCTCCAGGGCTACAGGAAAATGATGAAGATCCGCCTTGGATTGGAGAAAATGGTTTGTAGAGACACTGTAACAACTGTGCCTGCCAGCTAAATCCTATACACATCAGTATCCACTGCACATGCAATGTTATCATAATGAGTAGTCTAAAAGGCGACTTCTGCGTCCTCTGTGGTTGTATATAATAACGATATTAATTTGCTTGTTCTTGTAGCACTAATTTCATGTTCATCGTCTCAAATTCTAGAGGGTATTCTAAAAAACAACTCAATTTATGGCAGCTGAAATGATATTGTAATTGTTTATTCTTCCCGGAATGCGATTAAAGTAGCAAATTGACTTGACCATTCTTAGAATTCCCTCGACGAGTTAGAACAAAAGCTCGTTGAATAATATTGAAATGATGAAGAAAGAAAGAGACGGCTAAGAATAAGAAAATTCCTACCAATGTTATGCTAAATGTCCTGTTGCATTATTGTTTTAGATATCTAGGCCTATAATATACGTTTAGATTTTTTTCCTAAAATGATGAGCTTACATTGGGAAATAAAAGCATGATTCCGACAACACATACCAGTTTATGTCTGACTTCTAAATCAATATGCTTAAACCGTATGTAACATAAATTTGATTTGACATGATTTGATATTCCAGACGTACCCTTTATCAGTTTAAAACTTGTCCCGTTTCTCTCTAACCTTTACAAACTACATGGTCAAACATAAATGTTATTAACTGGTCGTTATTTGATTACGGGAGAGTTAAACAATATTACAGTCTATCCTTCAACTCATTAACTCCTAAATTAAATTTCATCTTTGGAGCCACACACAGATTTTAAAGGACAAACATTGTGACCCATAGCTCTTCTTGTTTTCTAATCAAGGATGTTGTTGGAACATAATGATGTCCGGTCCAATGCATGTACATGGCTTATTAAATGGCGCTTAGATAATAATGACCTCTTTTGTGAACGTTTTAGATACGCACGCGTCTTTAATAATAATCTTCACGCAGTCAAGCCTGTCGTCTCAAGACACTCCTCCACCCTCAAAATGCAATCGATATTTCACCTTAGCATTTGGTTGGATTTTCTTTTTAATCTGATCCATCCGGTTTTTCATGATTTTCTGTAGAAGGTATACATCCACGCGATGGCAATCCCTTCTTGATCCTCTCGACGCCTGATGAAATACCTTCAGAACACACTGGATTAGCATAACGAGAAAAGGTACAGCCAGTCAAAAAGTGGGGTATGATGGGGGTAATGGGCGCGTTACTTCATCAAGCAATAAGTCGTATTATAAGTCTAATTTGTTGTTAATTTGCATTAGCGACTGAATCGAGTAAGGTGTGCAATTTGAAAAATTGTTATTTCTGTGACCCTAGATTTCACTTCTATTTGATAGAAAAATGTTGTCTCCTTGAGTTCTGTCTCTGTAATGTCTACCCTTTCCCGTCTCATTTCTGTTCTCTGTAGGTTCCCAGAATACAGAAGCGTTCTAGAAAGTCTGCAATGAGCACAGACGATGAGCACTACGATGACTGTCGCAAAGGTTGTATGATTATAAAACTGAAAATGAAGACCTGTAATTAAAGGGATCGTTTAACAATGTTAAATCTGTTAAATGTGTTATCAGTGTCTGTGATATGGTGTTGTATTGAAGCCCTAAAAAATTGCGCTTCAAAATGATCAAGAAGTGCCTCAAAAGTAAAAACCTTTGAGTGACCGGTTTTTACCATACTCGTTTTCCCCAATAGACTGTGGTGTTATGAAAACCGTTTGGCAAACGCAAACTTGATTTCGATTTTCAATCATAAATATATTGATAATCAGATAGGCGATCGGCTTGTGAAAGTCATGGAATTCCTGGCTGACCCAAAGGTTTATAATAATCATCGAGGCGTGAGCTAAATCAAGGATTTTTTAAAAAAGGATCTAGGACAAAGTTACCGGATCCCTTTAAGCTCGTTTTTTCTTTCTTCAAGAAAGGGTCCTTATTCTGAGGTATTGTTGGTCACGGTGAAGTTCAACTTATTAGTGTGCATGTTTTATATCGATGCAGAAATATATAATGCTTCTCTTAAAAACCACGATGCTTGAGGTTTTTATATACAAGTAAAATCTTAAACCCAATTAACTTGGTAATTGATGATCTTTATTTCTTCACGACGTAAAAATTACTCTTACAAAGTTGAATATGGTCTTCTTAATGTGATTTCACATTATATATAAATTATATAGGCCTATACCGGAAAAACACAACAAAAATATTGAACATTACTGAAAGACTTTACTTAAACAATTACATTAATTTGGCCTACTCTTCCATCCTCTTCTCCCTCCCTCCCTCCCCCCTCTCCCTCTATGTATTTGAGAAAATAATAGAGAGGGAATGAATGAGCCCCACCCATAAGATTCCCTGCTGGCATGCACTTGTCTCGCCCTCATCCTGTCGACACCACGTCTTGGTGTCAAGCTGCTAGGCGTAGGTTGGGAGGATGTGGTCGAGGTAGAAAAGAAAAGAAAGATGAAAGAAAGATTAATTCCTCAAGAAAAAAACTAATCCTGACCAATGGGTTAGGTCTTTCGTTATACCCAGAACCCAGAATGCTACAGTCTCGCAGCAGCGTATAGCCATAAGTAAGGGGGTGGGGCTCACTATTGTGGAGGGACGCAGGAGGCAATTTTATAAGTATTTCTGTTTCTTACTGTAGTGTTGTTTATGACCACAAATGAGGACAGTTTACATAACGAAAAGTCTTGAAAGTCAAAATGTAATATTTTTTCCTAGGAGAAATACTTGCAAAGAGTTTAAATGACATACAAAACCTCTGTTTATTTTATTCAGCTTCACTCTATCCTCATTGGGTCTCGAAGTTAACCAATAGTACGAATAACATTGTCTGCCATCGTTAAAAATGGGTGCGGTCAGAAATTCTAGTGATTCCTGAGGCACCATGAAGCTACTAATAGATCTAATGACTATCGAGGCAACATATATTTTATAGGGTATTTTATTTAATTAACTTTCTCACCCATCATTATTTTGATTCAGAGACCACGAGGATTTGTGTAAAACATACCGTAAAACACATCGTCATGCGTGTTAATTTGTTTCAGTCTTATGATGCCGGCAAAATACCCCCCCCCCAAAAAAAAGAAGATAATAATAATAATGGTATTGGGGCTACTCATATTACTTTTAATATTTCGTCAAAATTTCACAAGCCATGCAATCGACGCTACATTTTGGGCAGGGATATTAATGCATGAATAAAAGTAACGATATTAGTTAAATTATACCTTCCCCATTTTTTCGTCTAACAACAGGATTACCAGGTCCCCATCAGCAAATTCTGCTTGCACTAGAAGCCGATGATCAATTCTCTATAGGCAAATTTGTAGTATGATCAATATCGACTAAAAATACCACTACAAAAAAAGGTGTCTGAGCAAATCAGAATTGAACCTCCTAACTCGGATGAGTGGTCACTTTAATTAGGTCATCAACCCTCATCAACCCTCTCATTAAGCACTGTCATTCACACAACAGGGGGTTGGTGAGGTAGAATAGTCAAGGACAACAGAGACACCCTTGACGGACGTCGCAGTATGTCCAGCACGGTCAAATCCCAATATATTAAAATCCCCAGGTAAAGGGAAGATAGAGGTGTCTTGGTGTAGACACTTGAGTTTCAATCATAAAGTTGAGGGTTTGAATCCCAGCATGGCACCAACGTCCTTTTATCCACATTTGCCACTCTCCACCTAGGTGTTAAATGGGTACTCATTAGGATGCGAAAGTTATTGTAGTTTGCTCAACATTGTGAGCGTCTGTAAATGGCGCCTGGCTAAAAGGCTCCCCAGGGAGTGGAGAATGTGCGTACATTGTATGCGGGGGAAAGCCTAAATCCGATGACCGTGGTATTAAAAGCATATAGAGACGTCGTCGATAAACCCAGGATATAATATTTTTAAAGATTATATCCTATGATCCTTGATTTTGTCATTCAGGGAAGTGCAAGTTTAGGTAACAACGGTTGAGAGGGGAAGGTTGGCTTCTATCCCCCTATACTATCTCGTTTGATGACAGGTCGAAAGCCAAACCCTACAATTAAATTGTGACTCTTTGATAGCGTATTATGTCACACAATCCATCCATAATATTTTGAGAAAAGGGTGTGTGCATGCTCAAACCGAAAGAAAACAACTCTCACTTGGAAATGCCCCTCGCTTTCAAAATTATGGACACTTCGGCGCGCAATGTGCTTATCTCCGAAAACAAACGCGAGTCTAACTCGGCACTTCCAGGGCTATGAATATAGTGAAAACATAATAATTTTTTCGGAAAAGATGCAATATATCAAACTGGGTGGGTGTGTTGTGGTTTTCCTCTGGGTGACGGTATAAAAACAAAACATATCGCGAGGCAATCAAACGATTAGCTAATTCACTAGCAAATGGAATGGAAAAGACCCCTCAGGAAGGGGGCAATCCAGGCCTAATTATGACCGCTTTCTGGTATAAGAGGTCATTGACTGGTGGAGTAGGGGGACCTTTATTGACCCCACGGGATTCATTTACGCTGTTTTGCTCAAATTTGTTCACTTTGAATGCCACCAACTTGAACTAGGCTTTGTATTTGCGTGGGTCTTGTTTGTTTTCCTTCACGAGCAATAATTATTTCTAAAAAGCGACTGGTCTCACTTTCCCTCGAAGATGATCAAGTTTCGGGTAATTATAGTTTTAAACAAATTTGACTTCCTGTTTGTACTTATTCTAAGTATAAGCATATAGGGTGCATACAAGAAGGAAGGGCAAAACGTTGATACGAATGAGAATTTAGTATTGGTAACTAAGAAAAGTTTAAATAAAAACATTAAAGTTTAAGTTTATCTTGATAATCTTATCGATTAAAACAAGATTATTGTTTAGATTGGAGAATGAGTATTGATTACATTTACAATACTGCTTCGTGATAAGTTTACGAGTGAACTTTGAAAATTGTGATTGCAAAGGTAAATTTATAGTACAATCCCTTTTAAGAATGGAAAGCTTGGTATGCTGTCTTCATCAATGCGAATGTCCCAAAGAACCTATACTAACTAACACCCCCCGTCAAAAAAAAAAAAAAAAAAATGGGAAATGTCCCTTACTTTCTTTTATTTTTCTCATCTTCCCCCAAAAAGATGAGAAATGCATCTTTACATTAACATTGTGTACTATGGAAGTTAAAGGAAGAATATGATAAAAATGTCAATCTCGCCATTTAAAACAGGCATAAAAGTGAAAACCCCTTTGTGTTGTCCAAGGCAGAAGAAAGGTCATCTTCGTGATTTTAAAGCCATCAAACCAACAGAGTGTAACTAATCAAACATTCATTTTATCATTATGAACCTCCCACGAATACCCACAAAAATCACTTTCAGTATACTAGATTTCAATTTCCAGACACACATCACCATTGTGATGTTAGTGTTGTAACAAGAACGTGAAACTTGGAACCGAAATCGAACAACAAACAATAGAAAAATTACTCGTTATTTTGAATAGCCTAAATATGCTTGGTAGCATTAATTTGATATTAATTTGTTCTAGTCAACTATCAAATGTATTGAAAATGAGAAAAACTCGAAAATATGATGCCTGTATTTACAGACTATAAGATACACTCCTCTAAACACGACGGTCATTACCGGGTGCACTCAAGCGTGGAGAATGAAATGGACATGACGAGATATGAGCACGCGTCGATGCATGGTTGAATGGTCATTGTCCAGTTTTTGTTTCGGGGTTTTTCTACCACGAGAAAATTAGTTTATGCCTTTCTAGCTCTTAACTGACGAGATCGTTCTGGTAGATTTTGAATACACTGAGCCCGGACACTGAGCCGCTGGGATTTATTAACTCGTCCCTAATTAATTCAAGAAAGAGCATGATTTTAATCCACATTAATCCACTTTTGCCACTCTCAACCAGGACGGCGTTAAAGATAAAGGTGAGTTCTGGTAAAAAATAGAATCAAACAAAACTTACACTGAATGTTCAAGATTACAAATAAATGTCATTTGCCAAACAATTTTGGTAGAAAATGTATACTGGCTGAGTAATGAGCATACAAAGATATAGAAATCAGGGTAGTACTAGCCCCGACACCATGTGTGTAGTCCCATATACATTTTTCTGTGTACAGTGCTTGTTACTTTACCAAGACTGTGCCAAATTTATTATGATTTTGATGACTCCAGTACTTACATGCTACATGATCAACTTTTTCTGAACCATTCCACACCTTTTCGTTCACAATGCAATCGGATGACCAGAACTCACCTTTATCTTTAATGGGTACCTGATATGCCAAAGCGCTACTTGGCTGCCAGCTACGACCGGGGTGCGTGACCGGGGTATACAGTTGAAGCGCCAGGGGCGTCACGACGTGACGGGCATGTGCGCTAGATAAGAATCCACCATTATTATAATTATTATTACGTCAATTTATTTGTAGATATCAAATTCTATTGCTTTGAACATCTTCTTCTCATCCCTGAATTGTAAGTTTTAGAAAAGTTCCTCGTGCATGTAGACGGTGCAGCTTTTGAAATATATTTGGTTAAGGTTATCATTTTTAATTTGTATGTGGAAATAGGTCATTATTATGAATACCTGTTTAATAGCATATAGAATTGTTAGTTTCTGCATTAATTAATTTTGAAGGTGAAGATGGGTTATAATAGTTTGCTCTAAATAAATTGTTAAAAAAAGGAATATTGAGAAGTTGTATTTCCTTGTTGACATCATGATCATGGTCATGTGATTGTTATCATTATAACATTAAAGGGAAATCAAACCTTGATAGTAAATAAAACTAGTCTAGAGGAAAGCAGACAAAGTGAAGTAGACTGGTGGAAGTTTGAATGAAATCGGACAAAAAATGAGAAACCCTGAACTTTTAAAGTTGTAATCACTATATATGTATGTGCTCTTCAAATTAGCTGATAATGGTAATGTCTTTATGATCTAGTGGCGGACAACTTTCCAAAACAATTTGTTCCAACACACAAAATGACACAAATTTCAACTTTTCAAAAATTTATGACACAGGAGGGTCTTTTCTCTTTAGATGATCTATAATAATTATGCTATCCATTACATATTTTGCGTGGTGTCTTAGGAGGAAAACAGAAATTAATGATATTTTTGTACACACCAAACGGGAGAGTTAATCGCGAATACTGCACAATCAAACTGCCGATTTGAGATTCGCATAGACTTATAACATGTTTAAAGGCACACTGTCCTACTTGTAGCTACTTGCTCCCTCTATATAGAAAACTTCCCCAATCGGTGCCTGTTGGTCCCCCATGATCCTCTTTTTCTTATGTTAAATGAGAGCTAAGTTAATGAGATAGCCACCTG
>JARBES010000130.1:20203864-20218383 GCA_030265145.1 Strongylocentrotus pallidus
TATTATAAAAATGGTGCTTTTTACCCTCAAGACACCTACCTTTATACAAATGCTAAATTTACAATTATTTAATAACAATCTACAATATTGCATTTTTTTCAACCTGGATTTTTAGAAGAAAATGTCAAATTCTGCCAAAATATGAATTTTCCAACATTGTTTATTGCATTTCTAAATATTTTGAGATTGATATATTTTGAGATTCTTGTTTGTAACAGTTTGTGACTTTTGAAGAAATGAAGAAGACCTAATCATCTGTTCAGAGCCAGAAGTGTGTATGTATTAAAGTATATTCGATATACTAAATGTGTAAAATTAAGTTGGCAGCTAAAATATTTTGCTTTTGTTTAATACTTATTAAACAATCTTGCCTCATGTGGTTGCATCTTAAAGTAATGCATATGATTCTCTTTACAACAAGTGTGATATTTTGATATCAGAGATACTAATCAGGATGGAAAGGGAAAAGAAAAGATTATTTACCCTTTTTGAAAACAGAAAAAAAGAACCCTTTTTGAAAGACACGTCATAACATAAATGCATTTTTACTAAATGGTGATGTAAATGTAGCACTGGACAAGAACAGATATAAATGAAGCTCAATTTCACTCAGATTTTCTAACAAAAATCAAACATGATTTCTATTTATTCATTAATGCACATCATGTGACATCTACCAAGAAGAGAGGAAATGTTCATTGATACATGTATGAAAGAAACATGCTCACAAAGCACAAATATGATTTAAGAATAAAGAGTTCTACATTCAATTTTCAAAATTGTACCTTCAAAAATATTTTATATTGATAAATTTGATAGGATATAGTAATTTTCTAAAGCATTGTAATGAAGTGACGTCATGCTTCATCAAGTGAAGACGTAAATAATCATTCTTCAACTGAAACACATGTCGTATAAGCAATGATAAGCGTGGAATAGTTTTCTTAAGACAAGGTGCTCCTGTTTAGTTTATACATGTATAGGAATGAGTAGGCACTTTAATAAAGACATTTTAAATCTACATATCTGAAAAAAACTCTACATTTAATTTTGGACAAAGAAATACATGTGGTACTGGGCAAAAATTAAGACATGTTAAGCATTACATAATCTAGATCAATATAATTATCATTGTCACCTGGGCCAGACCAAGAGCTATCACAAAATAATGTTTTTTCCCAATTTTTCAATAGATCGATACCTTCATTTTTATGGGAAGTTATATTGTTATAATTATCATTATCACCTGGGCCAGACCAAGAGCTATCACAAAATAATGTTTTTTCCCAATTTTTCAATAGATCGATACCTTCATTTTTATGGGAAGAGAGAGATTAGAAAATGTAGCACTGCACACACCAGTCTGTGTTTTGATATTGATTAATGTATTTTAGTGGTAGACAAAGTGACTGCGTTTATGTAATGCTAAATTCATTATTGGTTGCAAACTACCGGTACTAAGTGATTAATTTAATGCTTTTTCCTGGCAAGAAATGCGAGGAAGGTCACAGTAATCACATTAATTTGTTTTGTTCAAGCTTATCAACAAGGTACTGTTATAATTTTGGTATAAACAAAGTTTCTTTACACTTGTTTGACATCAACTCGTAGTACATACATACAACTTTAAAATCAGATATCTTATCAACAGGAAACTTTTGTGTATTGCAAAATTTGGTGGTATGTCAACCGCGATTCAATTATTTCAAGGCATGAGACTTTTCACAAATCTGAACCTTGTGCAAAATTCTAGAACATGTCATGAACACAGAAGTTTGTACATATTTTTGTTAATATTTGGCCTCTTATTTTCTATATTTATAAACTTTATATTCAAAGTTTCACATCATATACTATCTAACACCATACTTGGTTTAGATGTGGTATGTATGCCAGACATCAAAGTTACAATGTAAGTATATCATCTTGATGAGATAAAGGGTACTAAGCGTGTAGAGAGAAAGGTGGATCCTGAATAGGTAATGCATAGGTTGCATTCAATGTATTAGCTGTGCCTATTAAACCTCGTAGTAGGATCATGATGACTTTGTTTATAATCTTTTCCAGGGAAATATTGTAGAAATGCCATTGATTTGTGGTTACAGGTATTTTTCTTCCGTTCCTCGAACAAGTAGGGTTTCTCCTCCAATCTTTGGTCCTTTCCTCTCCTACAGTAATAGAAAAGAAAGGAGAAATTATGAATTGGAAGTTCAATACATTTCTTTGATAAAATATCTGAAATTGTAACTGAAATCATTATAAAATCAGCTCTGAGCAAACTTCTTATTTCTTGGCAAAATGCAATATGTACATTTTCTCTGTGATGTAACTTACCTTGCCAAAGTTTAAGTTTATCATTATACTAATTATGACAACTGTGTATTGTGTTATGTTTTTTGTGAGCTTCTACCTTGCATTTTTGCAAGGTAGATAACATGGGGGGCTTATTGTTTGGGGATATCTTGGTACAAAATGATTGTATATAATTGCAAGTAGCATCCAAGTTTATGTGTGCCAAAAATTGTTTACATGTAATTCACAGCTTTCCATCATCGGGTCGCTTGTAGATATAACGCTGGATATATTTTGACGAATTTGTATAAATCAGCACATCGATATGTAATTGTGAAATGATATTAGACATTCAGTGCAAGAGCTAGAATCTTGAAAAAAAGATATTCTTTATTTGTGAGCCAGATCAGAGCTTTGATGTAATACCGTTTTAAAAGAAACAAGACAAACCTCAAAAGGGTGACAAGAATTAATCTTTTAAATATCTTGAGAGTGTGAACTGTTTACTTATTTACATGTTGGGGGGGAAATGACAGCAATTTGTGATACAATTTTGACACCATGTCATGATTGTTAAATTTTGTTTTATCATGACAACAAACATGGTTATACAAAGAATATTCACATGTTGTTTAATGTGACTTTTAATATATTTTTCTTGCAAGCTTTGTTGATATGAAGGGTAGTGTTCTTTACATGTTTTGTGAAAATTTGTTATTTTCTGTGTTTTCAAATTATTCTTGCACACTGTATGTCATTTGTTGCCACAGTGGTATTTGTTTAGTCATTAAATGTTTTTATGTGCAAAGAAACAACTCCTTTCTCGACTCATTGAACTCTACTGTGTCACTATTATGAAATGGTTTGAATTCAGGTGCTTTACAAATGGATACACACAGACCTCCCTCCGTCAACATTTCTTTTTATTTTAATCGATAAATTTCTAGACACAATCCCAACTAGCTGTTATATAAAAGATTTTCAGAAATTTACTTTTTGTTGATGTGTATCTCAACATTTTTTGTTAATTATTTTCTTTTCCAAGAGGTGAATCGCATCAGTGCCATTCCTTCTCGTCCCGACACTTTGCATTCCTATAAATGGTCTCCAAAACGATATTAACAGACTTATTTCCAGCTTTGTACTACTGCATATGCCCGTCCTCCTCTTACAGTCAGGAAGGATTATAGCCAATAAGAAAATGAAGGACTTGAAAATCAGACTTACCTTGAGCATGCTAGTCCTCTCATAGCTGTTACTGCCACAAGATCTGAAATACAAGAGACGGGTGAGAGACGAGTTCATATTGGTTGCAGGCAAACATACACAAGTTAGTTGTGTGTTCAGAGCCAGGAGAGTGTTAGCTCATAACACAGAAGTGAATACCTTTCTGACTCTAACTGAAGTATTTTGAGATAAGAGTTGGGTAGTATGGAACTGATCCTTGGCTCCCTGTACAAGGTGATCCAAAAAGTTAAGTACGCACCACCAACATACATCGTGAACAGACAAAATTAAGGGGGAGAAATGATAGAAATCACTGTGTGACTTGCATGAGTTTCAAAATATGCAACCTTCTTTACTATTAATAAAAGGTAAGCCCTGTCAGCTAAGAGTCGCACAGTTTGCTAATACTATATCACTATAAGAAAAAAATGGTGCGAAAAATGGAATGGGTGCCTCTAAGAACCGTAGTGTTGTACGTAAACATGCAACATCTGAGTGAGGTTTATCACTTCATTCCATTAAAAGCTGACTTCATTTAGATTAAATTTTGCAATAATCTTACACAATGACAAGACAGCTGGGGTAAAACCAATGTACCCTACCCACATTTCTGGCTATGAATGTTTTACTTTCAGTTTATATATGATGTCATATCTCTACCTGCAAGCTCTAGTTGGTAGCCTGTCAAAGGCGATGGTCCTAGAATTACAGTTCTTGCAATTGAAGAACCTCTGCTTGGCCTCGTGCCAGTTGAGTGAGTGGCCTTCTTTCTTGCACAGATCAGATGGGAAGAACCAGGTGAAAGAGCACTGCAGAAATGGGGAAAAGGAAATGTTACAAATTCAGTTGGATCAAAGCAAAACCTCTCAAAAAATCTCAAACAGGCCTACAACTGAAATCTGAAGCAGTCTAAATGATCTGATTAAACTTTAATAAAGTTGCAAAGGTATTTTGAAATGCAGAATGTAAACAAAAAGCTGGTTCCTGAAGAGATCATATTTTCACATGAAATGAGGATGTATTACATTTTCAACCACTTATGATACAAATAGTTAGTGTCAGAATGGTAATTCAAGCTGGAAATTGTTTGAATTCATTTTGATCTTTTGCATATCAATGCATGTTTATATGAAATTTTACTAAAACAAATTAATTACATACCAATAACATCACACTGATTAGCTTTTGAAATCATTCTGCACTATATGCACATCAAAAAAACTACTCCATTTCAGCACACTTCGATAAAACCCATGGAGATAACATATATGATTACAAAGACATTCATCATTAGTTCATCTTTCCCTGTCCATCGTCATCACAGATGTAGATCCCTTCTCATTCATCACTCAGTGTTATGATTGGTATCTAACCTCTTTGCAGGAGACCACTTTGCGTTTCAACTCTCTGACAGAATCCAGCTTGTTCTCAATTCCCTCCTTCTTCTCCATCTCCTTGAAGTATCGCTCCATCAGCTCTGCTTCATACTGAAACATAAAGAGAAAACCACAACACATGTTAACTTCTTTGAGTCCACAGAGAGAGAGAGGGAGAGTGTGAATCTTATCAATCTTGCATATGTCAAATACTGGAATACTTAAAAATTAAATCAAATCAAAGATATCTAAAGGACAGAACCAGAGAATTATGTGGCAGGAGCTTATTTCATTTGTACACATGTCCTGAAAGTTGGCTGAAGAACATCGGTGAAGGTTGAATTCTCTCAATATGTTTCTTTAGCAGTATGAATCTACAATCGTCGATCTAAAAAAACCTAGTAGCAATCAGGTTGATACAGAACTATTAAAGCTATCCAATTTAAACAAAAACAAGACAACTTTGAGTCAAGCTACAATGAGTCCCCAGTGCCTCTGCAAATGAGCTAGAATGGCTAAATCATGAGAATATCAACCATAATGAGAAAGAGACATAAATATCAAAAAGTTCACTCCTCACCCTCAATCAAACCAATAGGCTTATAAATATTTCAAATATTCCTGTTTTAAAACGATAAGATATGTTAACAACAGAGTTAAAAACTTTTTTTTCTTTCTTTGGGTAGCGTGGACCTTCTTTCTCACCTCAGCAAGTAGTCCAGCGTGGCTAGACTTTGCATTCAGGATCTTATCCATCTCATCTTTGCTCATCTGGACATCTTGACCCAAGAAAGTCTTCCTCTTCTTGGCAGCTCTAGAACCAGTGGAGCTGTCAGCCTCTGCTGAAAACGGGATAAAACAATAAATGTTTAGTCAATACCATTATTCATACCTTTATCTATTTTGGGCGATATCGAGGAAGAAGAGAACGAGACTAGTGAGACAGAAAGGGAGAGAGAGAGAGAGAGAAAAAGAAAGAAAGAGAGAGAGAGAACAGTAGAAAAAGAGAGAGAAAAGTAGAAAGAGAGAGAAAGTAGAGAGTGAGAGGGAGAGAAAGAGATAACAAAGTAATACAAATGCCTTTCCTACTAAAAATTTTCATAAAAAGAAGAGCAGAATTTTCAAGCAATCAGCAGTGAATCTTTACTCGTACGTGTTGATATCTCTCAAGTTCTTAGCTAACGACAAAGTATGTTCTTAGATATATTAAAGAAATTCATATAGTCGGAATCATGTATTTCAATTGATTCTTTACTCAAGGACAACAACAAATAAGTTATAAGGGGATATATTAACATATAATGAGACCATTCCAAGCTTACTACAGATGCCCATGTGATACATGCAGTACATGCAAATACGATTGACATTTACCAGCAGCATCATGCTCATCTTTCCTCCAATTTTCCTCCACTCTCCTCTTCACAGCTTCCTTCTTCCGTTGATCCATCTTCTTTCTAATCCCCACCGCGTTAGGATCCTCTTTCGCAATCCCTCCCTTCTTGTGGATCACATCTAGCGCCCTCTGTTTAGCGATCAAGGTAGATGCACCCAACCTTTTCTTGCCGCGGGGTGGGGTAGCCCTGACCGGACTTGCCCCGAGGTCAATATCCCCTCCCTCGCTCCAACCCCGCCCTAACATGGGTGCTGCATTGATGGGTGGGGTGGGAGCGTTGAATCTGGTACTCTCGGTCAGTGTTGAGGATGAGGAGGATGAGGATGATGAAGGAGGCTTGCCAAGAGTGTGGGCCCGGGCAGCCTTCTTGGAAGCCATTTCTTGTTTGTGTTGCTTCAGGAGGTTGTCAGCAGAGATGGTGGAAACATTTTTCTTTGCTGAAAAACAGAATAATAAGAATTTATGACTTCTTCAATAGTAACAACTGATAAAAAAATAAAATGTAATATAGTGGGGTCGTTATGTGTATGTATGCAAAATTGCATGAACTCTACTCAATCTGATCAATTTTAAGATCATTCAATAGGCAGACTGTTGTCCCTTTTATTATTTTTTTGACGTCACCATCTAAAATTTAAGATAGATGATGCAAAATTGCAAGAAACAGCAACATATGCCTGAAACCTAAAAGCAATTGCAAACCTCTTTAGAATAATACTTCCGATCTTAACATATTGGATATGATTTTACGTAGACCCCAGTACAAGTTTTCTTGGGCTTAGTACTCAATTAGTTAAAAGATACCATGATCATGGGAATCACTTACTTTTCTCTACTTTAACCATGTGTCTCACGAAATTCTGGGCTCCTGGAGAGGGTGCTTGCAGCAAGTTTGTACTGAATGAACAAAACAAGAATGTAATCATAAGTCAACAAAATTAAAATTAGGACTAGATATATGAAACCAGCTTGTGTGAATATGAATATAATCACCAAATATAAAAAGGGCAATATAATTAATACATAATTCTGATAAATACTTAAGTGTTTACATTTCATAATCAAATAGAACAAGAAGTTTTTATTTCTTAAAGAAATATGTGAATTACTTGTAATGTGAAGTTTAAAATAAAAATCAACATTGTAATGAATTATGACAAGTCCCACGGAATTGACACGAGTCCTTCACATGTGACACTTTTGTGACAATCTTTGAGTGATTTCTTTCACTTTTTTGTAACTAACTTCTCCTTTCAGGGGAGAAGGCGGAGGGGAGGTCGTCTATGTATTTTCAGCTCAAAGTTTTAATTTGACTCACAATTGTTTGGTAGCTCCTGACACCTTGACCAGCATGTCTTCCTCCTTCTGACCCTTGCCCAGTAGGGTCAGGACACTGGTCTTGGCCTCCTCCATGACGGTCTCTGCACCCTTCACTCCAAGGCTCTTCAGGTCCAGCTTGCTAGACTTGAAACTAGAGATCTTAGACTGAGACTTCACCCCTCCACCAACGACACACATGCTACAGGGTATCACAAAAAAATACATAAGGTAGAGGGAGATAGACAGACAGGCGAATAGAAAGGAGAAAGATATTGAACGATAGAAAAGGTGTTTAGATTTGTACAGTAATATATATGAAAAATCAGTATATGTTCATACTTTATCTCGATAATACTTAAGGGGAACATCAGTTTCATCTAAAGTTTGCTCAGCACAGGAATTGGATTTATAATGTGAATTCAAATTGAATATAGCTAAGAGGTAGTTTACATAATAACAATATTTGAATATTGAGATTGATTCTTTTTACTCATCGAGTGGTCAGCGTAAGGGGCAAAATTATCTTTTTCTGATGTGATGGATATATATGCTGAATTCTTGCAAGTTTTCAAACATGACCAGGAGGGTGTGGCTCCTTAGGGCAGAGATTCTTTGGGTAATGGGCAACATATCAATCTTGGGTCGTATCCATCAGACTTGATCGTCTTTACTCACAGGACATTAATAAGGGACCAGTCAATTTCAAGGTAAAAATCAACATGAATTCAATCATCTGTTACCACAGACAAATTCTTGGAGAAAAACAGAATGGGTATAAATCTTACCTCGGCATGCTCATGCTCTGTCCTCCATAAAACACATTATCTTGTTTTATTTTCTTCATGAAGGATTTCGGGGTTATACCAGAGTACCTGAAACAAAAGGACATGACATACTCCGTTACGGTAGCTGTAACTTGAATTCACTGTTAATGTGGACAAAAGAAAGATTTGCATTCATAAACATAAGCTGTAATATGCTATTCAGTGAAAGGTCTATGCTAATGTGACTCTGGGTACTGGTGCAAATGCATTATTTTGTATACACATTTCCTTATTTCATTGTGTTTTAAATTCTCCCCTCTAAATTACGTCTTTCTCTACTGCTACGTTTTTTTTCATCTACCATACTTATTTTTCCGGAAACCTATAACATACAAGCACTGCTTTTTAATAGGTTCCTCACATTCTACTTATCTATTATATAAATTGAGAATCATTGAGACGTGCTCATTTATACTACATGTATTGTATAATTTTTATTTTATATGTATGTCTATATTTTGTGTAAAATGTGGAACAATAAAAACTTTGAAGGAGATGATAACAACAAAACGACAAAACGAAAGACTAATTTTTTTTTTTTTACTTACGATGAGCTGAGGTCTGTTCTTTTAGAACCTGCTTTCTTGTACTCAGCCTGGACATGATATGCACAGTATTGGCAGTCACTCCTGTGGGCATAAATTGTAAACAGAAATGATGAAGAAAGACATTTTCTTTCAGTGTAATCTAATCTTGAAAGGAAGGGGCTTTGTAGTAACTGAATGCCCATTAACTGTTTATTATAAAGTTATGTTTTTTGCCTTGACCTTTGCTTCTAATGAAGCAAGGAGAACCCACCAGCAAAAGAAAAAGAAAACAAATATCACTCAACAGCAAGTTTGAAGAATGTTTAAAATGAACAGAATGATGAGCATATGGAATTCTTTCATTTAATATTTCAGCCTAGAAATCACTCGATTTCTATTCTTGTTTGCTGACTTAGAAGACTTTATATTCTCAAATTGTATAAGAATCAGTCTGGAAAGATATCACATTTAATATGAGGGATATTATCAACCTTATCTCCATGCACATACTATGCTCTTCAGTGTCATAAAGCCAGAACATAGAGTCAGATAATTTACCTTAAACCAACATTTTGTGCACTTTTTTTTATGAAAAACTTTATACAAAACATCAAACTGGAGTAGAGTACATAGGATTCCTAGTATGAATTTAGTTCAGATCGCTAGTATAAAACACATCTGTATCAAGTAAACTTGTGATTAATGCAATAGACAAATTACTTGTTAGAATGACTTCTTACGTGTTGATAATTTGCGAGCACGGCTGACCATCATTCTTCATTGATTTGCATCTGCCAAAGTCCTTAGACTTGCCCATGAGAAGGATCTTCTGAGGGTTGTCCACACGGAGCTGCACATTGTCAGCATCCTAGGAGAGTTGAAATATAGTTATGATTTAATTTAATAATAATAATAATAATGATTCAAACAAATATATATGTAATGGTTGGTGCCCTTCTTCAGGGGCGCCTAACCTCATGTTTTTATATCTCTATAAATTATTGAATATGCATTTCTATGGTTGAATTTTTTTATTATTAAATCAAAAAGATTAATTAATTAAATTAAATTAATTAAATAGGAAAGTTCTCATTTTGATCGGTAATGATATGACTACTACCGATAACAACAAATTAATAACTGACATCTTCCCTTTACATCCTTTTGTTTGAATTCACTCCTCTTGTTGCCCTTCAACGTTTTAAAAAGGCTGGATGCCCACAGGAAAAAAGTTCAGAGATGGGATTTTGATGGAAATTATGACAAACGCGAAGGTGCCTGCTATGTGACATTGTGCATTACGATAATTGCTACATCATGAACTCGCATGATGATGTAGTATCTTCATGTAAATCATCTATTAAACATAAACAATGCAAGCTGTATATATGGACCACTCGGGGGAAAGAAGAAATGCAGCCTCTCAGTCAACAAAATCACTATCTAATACTAGGAGGTATTGTAGTCGAGTGATTTAAGCACTTGACTTGACATTCAAAGGTCTTGGGATTGATCCCCGACATGGCACTAATGTCCTTTGGCAAGGCACTAATCTACATTTGTCACTCCATACTCAGGAGAGAAACGTGGACCGAGTAGGATGACACAAGCCTTTGCTTAAGTAATTTTCATATGCCCTCAAGTTGGCAATATGGTAGGAATACTCCCCAGGGAGTGGAGATGGTGCACATTGTGCGTGAATGAATCCGATGACCCGGGAAATGATATCTGTAAAGCACTTAGAGACAGAATTTGTTATCAAGCCCTATATCAATCCAGATTATTATTATCATTATATTCAAGGGACACAAACAAAAATACGTTTTTGTATTGACATGTGGTCTTGCTATTCAGATGGTCACCTAACAGGTGTCACTATGCAAACACCTACCTTGTAGTTTGAATTTTCTCTTTTTTCCATGGTGCAGGCATTGAGCAGTCCAATCACCGAGCCCTCAACAGTCTTCCAATGCTCGTCATGGATCTTACCAAACAGGAAGAGGGTCACATTCTCATCCATACTAGAGAGGTCATTCAAGGTCCAGATGCTGAACGCCTTACCCTAAGGGAACCAACAGTTTAAGCATTGACTTTTAACAAAAATTATGGATACCTTAATACCTAAATGCCACTCCAACCAATCTATCTAATGAAATTGCGTACATAAAATTCCAAATATAAAAAGGAAAGTTAAAATATTGATATCCAATAATGTTATTTATTAATGTTGTGGCAAAATTTTCAATAAGGACACCATGTATTGTGTTTTTGAGTAGCATATATATATATTGTCTAACTTATTGTATTATCCTTTGAAGCCAAAGTAAAAATCCTCCTTAACACGTTTTACATTTACCTCTAAAAAAAAATGAGTTAATGGATGAAAAGCATATCACTATGCGAAGCTGCTTCCAATATATGAATAGGATCAAAATGTTTCCTCATCATAATAAGATTCTTGCCATAAGTATGCATGGGACAAACATCATGGACCCGTTTCACAAAGCCTTTTTTCAATGACAAATGAAAAAAAATCAGTGACAAATCTGCTGATAACCAATCAGAAGCAAGGATTTCAGTAGCTTATAACAACAAACTGTCATTTGTCACTAATGACAAGTTTTGTGAAATGGGGCCCAGCAGTTTTGAATCACCAAGGAACTTTAATATAAACATGATGCTATACCTTTGCATCTGTTCTCATTATCTTGCGTATAAGGACACCCATCGTCACCCAGTCTCCTTCCAACGCTCCTGTCTTGGAGTAGTGATTTAAGATGCTCATTCGAATCATCTTACGTTCCTTCATCCTCTCCTTCATGGTAGCTGAAGACACCAGGGGATTTCTGGACAAAAAACAGGAAAGCTTGGACATTATAGAAATTTACATTGATTATAACTTCTTCTTCAAATTCCAAATGGAAATTTGTATACTTTCCTTTAATTCAATACACATTTATTCGGCAAAAGATGAAAATTAAAACGAAACCATTACAAATGAAATCATTACAAATACCAGGATTGCTCAAATAAGTTAAAAACTTGTAACCAACAAAAACATTAACAGGAATCAAATTTATATTTGCTTTCATACTTGATGGGCTTCAAATGTTCATAATGGCATTACTATTCTATCTTGTATAATTCAAGCAATTCCATTTTTGCTCACAAATGACATTTTGTCTAAAGACTTGTACAGCTTTTCTCCCTTCATATTGAGGACAAGATAATGATGATATGTGAGTAATTTGAGGGATTACATTTTTCATCCCATATACTTTAAATTTCATGTAAGCATTCCTGAATGAAATAGAACTTTACTTCATATTCTTCACAAAAGTCTTGAATCATGGAGCAAGTTCACCAATATTTTTTAAAGGTGACCGTATAATTATAATAGGTAAATAGGTTGAGAAAATCACTTGAAGGAACAAAACTCCCCTTAAACAAATTATATTGGGAGTTCGCTCACAGAGACAACTTACATGATTCTAATCCTTGAAAAGTATTCCGTCTCGCACGCTTCTTCCTCTTTCATCGGTTTCCGCTTTGATCCTGACCCAAGATGTGGCATGCTCTTGCGTGATCCTCCATCGCCAATGCTACCTCTGCTCAAGGCACCACCAGAGTTTTTCACAGTCTCACTAGTCCCAACACTACTCCCTGCCTGACTATTGGGCTCAGGGGGACTGCTGGACTTGGGTTGGATACCCGAGGGTTTGTGTGTCCTGAGATGAGTTTCCAGTTGGAGTTTGCTGGTAAAGCTTTTGCTACAAACTTCACAGCTATATCGGGATACCTTGTGCTTGAATTCATGCACAGTCATGGCTTGTTTATTGGAGAATGTTTGGTCACATAACTTGCACTTGTAGGGAGACACTGTATATAGAGTAGGAGAGAAAGAGAGGGAGAGAGAGCAAAATGAACATCTTTCTTGGCAGTGATCATGAATTGTATCTGAGTCATAACTAGAGGCACCCATTTCTAGGAATATTATTAATAACAGTTTCTGATATTGAGCTTTACCATTGACTGAACAAAGTGCTTAAAGTATTATTATTACCCCGGTCGCTGGATTCAATCACTCATCTGCACATTATAGTGCACATTCTCCACTCCCTGGGGAGCATTCCAGCTAGTCGCTTTTACGGCGGCACATGCTAATTCAACGACAACAGCCAAACTCATAACCTAACTGTGCACCATTTATCAATTGTACTTACGTGTGACATATATTGTATTTAATCAAAGATATTGTCCTGATGTACACAAATTTGGGAGGATAATAGACTAAAACATGCTGAGATGCGCTGTGGTTTGGTGAGGTATTGCACTGAAGGTACTCACCTTTCTTGGGAGGAGCTGTTGTAGTCTGAGGGGTGTGGGCATGACGCGTGTTGCTCTTCTTGAAGAGTGACTCCGCCTTATGTGGTGTCGCTTTAGGATCATCTTTCTTCTCTTTAACTTCATCCTGACACTCATCATCAAATAGGTCTGTCAGTTCATCATCATCAATTATGTCATCACCATCTAAAATAACAGATGAAGCACATACCATACAAAGTTTACAAATAATATAAATTTGCAGTAATCTCAGTTTAATCAACAACAAAAATCCAACAATTTCACAACAAAGAGGGGCAAGTCTGATTACAATCATCTAAGACAAACTAAATCACAAAATCAAGCTCATGACTCTTTGAAATCATAGCTCTAAGACTGGTCTGGTATTGGAGAGTATGGTTGTTGAATTTGAAAATCCATCTTTTAAGATCTTAACTATAACATAATCTCAGAATCACACATAGGCCCAGTCATTTTTAATAAAACAATGTCTGTATTATGTTCTGTCCATGTTCAAGGTTGATGTTCAGCCAAATAAAAATAACAAATAAAGACGTATTCGTAACTTTAAAACTACATGGTTGTAGCATGGACTTTATTCAACCGAGGCATCGATGGAAACTGCGCGCGGTACATTGGGCAACGCGTATACATAAAATGACAAGTCAAGACATGCATAGTCTTAATTTCAGACGTCATACATAACATTCCTCCCCCTTTTAGTGAATTACATGGGTACATCAAAATGAAATACATGTATCAAACTGGCATGCAGACTAGGCAGAACTATATAACAATATGGTCTTATTTTCTCAAAAAATGTTTGTATAGAGATGTGACACTGGCAAGACAGGAATGTACTCGCACAACTTGATTCTATTTAAAAAATTCTATTCCATGTATAACATAAACTAGCAACATTGCTTGTATGCATGTAAATACAACAACACAAAATTTTCACTGTTATAACAACCTATTTTTACTGATCTAAGTTTTACTTGAAGGTTGTTTGACACCTAAGGAACAACACTTTTCCTCCTTGAAAATAGTCAACATATGCATTATTTGATGCATTACTTTATGCATTACTTTATGCATGAAAACTTTACATGGCAAGAAAATAAAACAAAATCCTTGTACTTTGATACAAAACTGATTGGATCCAAACTTTATCAACTAACTTATCTCCTGGCATAATAAAGAACAGACCAAA
>JARBES010000130.1:20407172-20419174 GCA_030265145.1 Strongylocentrotus pallidus
AACGTATCAATAGCTTTGCAGACTATAAGATATTTTGATCACCTGTAAAATCAATTTCATCCATAATCAATTTTAAACATTCAATACTACAAAAACAAAACGTTATCTACAATTTTACATGCTTTATCATGTTTTTACTTCGAGAGTTGCAATGAGAGTTTTATTTTTAATTCTAAAAATAAAATCACTACCGGTATTTACTTTGAATATTTATAGGAACACATTTAAGAAAGCTGAGTTGAAAAAGGTGTTGCAAAGTGACAAAAAGAGACTAAAAGTCAGATAAAGGAAACAAAAATGGAAGGGGAAAGTACAAAGAGAAAAGAATAAAGGAAAACATGATTGCACAGAAACAGAAAATACACATGTATTGTTATTGTAGATGACCCATTAAAGAAGTACGAACCTCATTGCATGTATCAACGATGACCACACGCCTCATCACAACATCATTTATCACCCTGGCTGCTTCCCTCAATATGGTACTCTTTCCAACACCAGGACTCCCTACAAAGAGAATGGACTGTCCCTGGTTCATGAGGTCAAAGAGAGGGGTCGCACATCCTAGGACTGCATGCTTAGTGAGAGTTGTGAGACCTATTGGTTCGTTTTGACGATTGCACATAATCCTGCAAGGTAAAGAGATAAAATTATTATAACAAAAACTGGAAAGAAGGATATCACTATGGAAATATGTGTCTTATGAAAATTGTATGATACTATAGTATAAGCCAGTTCGTAAATAGCTACTGTACGCATGACCCCAAAATATCCACAGATCTTTTACACGATGGATACGTCCCACTTGTGCATTTTAGAATAATCACTGCCAAAGTGATGGAGGTGCGCTTCATGAATACTTTTTGTTTGCCTCTTGAAAAGAAAACTTCCATCTGTGTATCAGATAAATGTACTGTCGATGCATACATGAATACTGATTACATAGCTTTTATGAGCAGGATACCAGTATTTGTCTCGATGGGTTTAACCATTTGAGAACAAATGACCTTTATCTGCCCATACGCAGATATTATTTACGAACTGGCTTATTGGACCCTCACACCTCTGATCCAAATAAAGTAAGGGGGTGTATTTCATATAACATTGATTTAAATAGTTGGGTGTTCATTTAAGTTCTATATTACAACTGCAAACCTCTCATAGAATTGACATTACTTATGAAATCCTTCCTCTTACCTATCACATATCATACATTATACAGCACAACCCGTGTTTGGTAAATGGATACCTGGTAAAGAACTGATGCCTTGAGAATACTTTTCAGCTCCTTATGGAAGCAGGGCTAAAGCTAAGATAATCATAGTTATTTGCAGGTGCATCTCCTACCATCCCTGGGGGAAAATATATGCACAACATTAATGTGGCTATTATCATTATTACCAATCAAGTAACACATATAATATACCTACCCCACTCTATGCAGTGTTCCTTTGATAGTAGACCTATGATCACTTGATACTGGTGAACAATGTCCTTCCAAAATGTCTTTGAGATCTTGCTTCGTGAGTTGATTGTCACCAATAGTCTTGATTTTCAGCTGACCAGGGTGTCCTGGTTGGTAATACCTGTGTACATCATAATAATATGTATAATAATGTGTGGTGAAATCTGTTCAAGATTTTTAATCATACCATATTTCACTTTTAAGAGCAAAATACAGTGACAATAAGTGTTGAATAATTTTATTGTTGTGTTCTATGATGCAGAATAAGATATCCGTTCCAACAGCATAGTCAGATTTTATAATGTAAGCAAGACTTTAGATTTGTATCACTTGTTATTATTTCCGTTTGTACCTATGCTCCTCTGAATATCATACATCCTAAAGTCAATTGTGATCTCTCAAATATTTCATTTGATTAATGTTCCAATATACACAAATTTCCTTTTTTTTTTAAAGAAGAAAAGAAAAAGAAAAGGGGACAAATTATGTATTTGTATGAAATAGCATATGTCAGTACTGTAAATTATGATGAACAGAAATGTCTGTTCTCATCGGGTATGAGACTTGACAAAAGTGCAACAACAACAAAATTACCTTGCACTTGGCTTTCTCCCCAAATCCATGACCACCTCTGTGAGTTGATCCAGGGCTAGGGATTTATCTGTCCCTGAAAGCTTCTTCAAGTTATACTTGATGCAGATACCAAAGGCCTCAAGGAACTTCTCCTGGTCATGCATCACAATCTCTCCAAATTCCTTGGACAGTTCATGACTGATCTGACATGGATTGATGGCTTCGTTGGCAAGCTGAAAATATATTAAATGAATCATGAAAACAAATTTGTATCAATTGCTTCTTTTTCTCGAAAGTCACTATACAAGCTAAGTCCAGTGCAGGACACAAGACCTAGACTTGGCATCAAACTCTTTTAGGTCTTTGGGAGGGCATGGTTCTGTTATATAGGAGGGGGCAGACCAAGAGGTGTTTCATTGCCTGTTACTCCATACAGTTGAACACAGTTCCTCCGTCTATACTATATCCCCATCTATGCTTGAGGACCATGCATCATCCTATTCCAGTCTGAAGGAGATTTAGACAGTCCCAGGTGGGCTATGCTTCACTTGATCCTGATGGTAGAGATTCCCTGGGTCGAAAGGAAAGCATGTGTGGCATTGTTTTCAGGTGATGGTCCACAGGGTCATCCTCAAATTGTAGGCGGAGCCACCAAAGAGTTCAATTTCTCTCATCTAATAAATCATTAATGACATAATTTGTCCCAGGATTTTATAAAAAGGTTATCAAACATCAGATGTAATTTTTTCAACCTTTTTTAACTACAGTAAAACCATGATGCTAATTGTGAATGACAGCCATTTCAAAAGCAAGAAACTTTCCCAATTTGCAAAAAATGAGCGTCGAATCAATTGTGTATTACTTAGTCCATGCCTAGAAACTTTTGCGAATTTGAGTCAATCTTGAAATGCAAGAACATTTCATGCATGCAAAGTTTCTAGTTTTACAGTACATACCTCGCTTGCACTAGTGATTAGAGTTGGCTTTCCTGCATCATCATAGTGGAGTACTTTGGCATTGACCTTCCAAGGGGCTTGTTCAGATGTCCCTTCTTCATCAGCCATCGGAGAGGGAGTACTTCCTGATCCTTCTGTGACTTGTTGAGAGGATTCCTCTTGTTTCCTGGTTGTCTGCATCTTCTTTGATCTACGGGATGTGGTACTGGATCTGCTAGGCGGAGATGTGGTCCTGGATCTGCTAGGCCTGGAACTGTTATCCCTGATGAGAAAGTTGGCATCCACCTCAGATCCTGAAAGCAGATCACTCTGAAGCTTCTCCTATGAACAATAAAATGGTAAGAGAAGAATCAGTGTTTTAAGACAAACCTTCACTGGATAAAAGTGGATTTTAACACAAGGGTTGTTACTACTAACCATTAAAACAGGTTATAAGTATGCTTTCTCACATCATTAAACGTGGATAATTTTCTAGAGATAATTTGCATCAGTCCAAATTGAGG
Source organism: Strongylocentrotus pallidus (assembly GCA_030265145.1). Classification (NCBI taxonomy): domain Eukaryota; kingdom Metazoa; phylum Echinodermata; class Echinoidea; order Camarodonta; family Strongylocentrotidae; genus Strongylocentrotus; species Strongylocentrotus pallidus. The sequence continues at coordinate 20,410,670 of JARBES010000130.1, forward strand.
GACAAAATGTAGTACATCCCAGTATAAAAGTTTGATTCTACCAATGAAATTTTCAATATTGTTCTCATAGGCCACAGTGATTTCCTTTCAGGTATAAGCACAGATAGATTGGGGGTAAATAATGAATTGATCATTATCATTTAAAGAATACAGGATATTCTTCTCTCTGAAAATATATTTTCAAAATGTAGGTTTCATTTCAAAAGAGGAGACAAATATTTAATCAAATTCAAGTGTTATTGAATCACCTCCATATCAAAAATGTCACCGGTGGATTGGGCTTGACCCTTGCTGTCAGGTTCATCTAAATCACCAGAGGTAGAGGATACTCGATGGACAGAGACAGGCATCTCAGAAGTAGCCTTTACTTCTGTTGATGATGTAACAGGAACATGCACCTGTGAACCCATTTCAGACGATGTTGAAGATGTGACAGGACTGGTCCTGGATGATGTGACGGGACTGGTCCTGGATGATGGGACAGGACTGGTCCTGGAAGATGTGACAGGACTGGTCCCGGAACATGCGACAGGACTGGTCCTGGATGATGTGACAGGACTGGTCCTGGATGATGTGACAGGACTGGTCTTGGATGATGTGACAGGACTGGTCATGGATGATGTGATGGTACTACAGGATGGTTCTTCTTTCTGGCTGGATGTGAAAGGCTGGTCTTCAACTTCATCATCATACAGTTTGTTTACCTTGGTGATCTGGTATGGTTTCATCAGTCTGTGAGAAATAGGAATTGCAAAACAATTGGATAGCTTGTTAACAGCTTTTGATTGCTTCCATTTCAAGTTCAAAAGGAAGACTAATTCTTCGCTCTTCATAATGTAAAATAATAACTTTGTTTCCCTAGGAAAGTCTCATCGTTACCAATATTTTTCTTTCTGAGGGCCCTTCAAATATCATTACCCCATAGCAACTGCCAGGTACCGATTTACACCAGGGTGGAAAATGGCAAATGTGGATTAATGTCTTGCCAAAACATGTTAGTGGCGGGCTGGGATTCAAATCCTCAACCCTTGGATTGAGTGTCAAGTGAGTGAACTACTATACCACAACACATCAACCATGATAGTGGTGAAATTGTAAAAATGTTAAAATTCAAGTTTGATAGTAATCCATCAACAGGTTCTCAGAATATTGTGATTACAAGCTATTTTTCATAATCATGTATGACCCTGTGAACTTTGACCTTGTGACCTCAAAATCTAATCAGTTCATTGGCTCTGCAAGATACATACATGACCCAAGTTTGGCAGGAATCCATCAATTGGTTCTTGAGATAACGTGATCATGAGAACGGGACTTAAGGGCGGAAAACCCGAAAACGCAATGCCTCTGACTACTTTGTAGCGGAGGCATAAAAATCTACTTTCTAGAGCAGGAATGAAGTGGTGACAACTTGTATTAAATTGTATCACATGCAATGTCATAATCAATTTATTCCCTTCATAATTGTTTAAACACTTTTCAGTCCAATCTGCACATTACCGGTATACTAAATCCTTAATCATGTGTCAGTACTTACCCTAACATCTTTTGATAGAGATATGGGACCTGCTTCATGGTCCACCTTGCAGTTTCCTTGAGCTTGAGAATCGCTTCCTCACTGTACACCTCACCATAGACAGGAGCCTGGATGGTTCCTATACAAACCTCTACGGTACGACTGGGATCAATGCCAAAGAAATTCAGGGATTCAGGCAGAGTCTGAGAGTATCTGGAACCGGGCCTGATGAGCCTTTCTGCCGCCTGTAACATAATAATAATTATTATTTATAAAAATAAATTTTAAAAATTGCTTTGGATTTCATTACCGGTAAGTGATACTGAGTAAATGGTGTTGCTTTTAAAGCAAATATACTTGTATTAAAGATCATCAATCAATACACCTCTCATTTCATCGCTGGTTAAACTTAAAATTCAAGATCTTCTAAGAACGAATTCTACATTATGGTATTAAGATTTTTCTGTCAGAATTGAGTTAGAGACATCAGTATTTATAATCATCAACCAACATCATGTAACCCTTACATCAGATTTCTAGATTTTATATCAACTTACCGTCAAGTCAAACACTTTGACCATCTGAATTCCAAGTGCATCACATATCTCAAAACAATGCTTCCAATCGAAAACAACCTGCAGTTAAAAATGGGATGGATTAGAATTTACACATAAGAGAGGGAGAAAAATAAATTTGGGTGATGAAAATAAATATTGTAAATTCTCCAACTTAAAGCAGTACTGCAGTGCTTGTAGCTACTTGCGCCCTCTTTATAACAAACAATGCCTAAGCGGTACTCTTTGGTCCCCCATGGTCCCCTTTTTCTTATGTTAATTGAGAGCTGAATTGATGAGATAACCACCAGTCAGTGACCATGGAGAGAGGTCTAATCCCTCCTGGCCAAACTAGTGTAGATAGGCTTTAAGATGTGCATATTCAGGCTAGTAGAGTCTACTATGAACTGTATAATAAGCTGTGGTTCGGACTCTTCCTGTTTAGTTATGCTTCTTTTAGGTTTTCTATTCTTTGGTTGATCAATATATGAAGTTGCATGGCAGAAAAAAAATGACATTGATCATACATAATCCATACCTATTTCATGATTGCACTTTCTTTTAAATTGGCAGTACCACATTGATAAATTTACGTCCTTCCCATGAAATGTAATATATTTCTGGCCAGAAGAGTCATCAAAGTGGATACTTCTTGAATCTCTAACTCAAATAAATTTGGCATGTCAAGTGGCAACCAAGGGGAGTAATAGTTTGCCCACAAAAAAGTACACAAATTCACTCAAAATTACTAAATATAATATATAAACATGAACATTGGTTTCTACATTTAATAATTACACATAGTTGTTCGAAGTGAGAATATTGGTAAGCACCTTCACGATCGATTTACTGGTCAAGAAGTCCAATTCGATCCTTTCCGATGGTCCAAGTATCTGCTGTTGATCACAAGATGAGGGGGTCAAGCAGGTAGCGAAGGTAGGTCCATCCCAGAGACCGGCAATCAACCAACCATCAGATAATGATACAGACAGTATCGGATAGGTCGCCTTGCTTAGAAACTCTTTGATCAATTGACCAAAATAGTTCAAGTCCTGCAGTGTATGAGACAGTAGATATCATGACAAATATTTAAATAATACATACAAATCTTTTTGATGAGAGAAATTCTAACTAAGCACTTGATGGCACACAAAAACAAAACATATTTGTCTATTCACATGTCTGAAATGAAAAATATTAAAATTATAACCTGTACAGTGCCCCCTAAACAAAAATTAAATAATAATAATAATAATAATGATTAACAAAATAGGAGCAAATAGATCAGAGTATACATGTGTATTGTCATTGGTCATTCATTATACTAAGTTATGGAGAAATTCAGAATGACGCTGTGAATGAGTACACTACTTTTCATTTCATTCACTATAGAGACCAAACATTTAACGTTATTTTGCACAAAGGCATCTGTAAGGACATTAAGAACTACCTGAAAACGGAAAAGGTTGGGCTGAACCTGCAACAGTGTTAAAAGTAGCAATGTTTGATCTGCATTGAACAAACATTAGCACAAATGATCAGGTTTAGAAGTGGATTTAGCAACTACTGCAAGAGAAGGTGGAGAGATTTCAAAGCATTACAGCTCACCTGAAGAATAGTGACTATTTCTTGGTCTGTTGATTCCGAGAGTGCAGTATCTGGATCCAGGTTTCCTGCCTCACTACTTGTTCCAGAATGAAGAGACTCTGAGTCTGAGATGATCTCACTTCCAAGAGATTCAACTTCGTCTTGCCCTGGTGATGGAGTCTGATCTGAGCTAGATGCATGTACATCATTATCTGTATCAAGTGAAGTTATGTCATCAGGAACATCAGAGTTTGGGAAGTCTTCAGAATGTTCAGTCTTCTGAACAGAGGTACAAGTATCATCAGCAGTATGTGGTGAATCTGTGTCATGATCGGGAGTGTCAGAGTTTGCTGAGACTTCAAGGTGTTCTATGTTGTGAACAGAGCTGCATGCATCAGCATCTGCATCAGGTGAAGCTGTGTCTTGATCAGAAGGTTCAGAGTTTACGAAGTGTTCATCATTGTCAGTGTTCTGAACGGAGCTACATACATCATCATCAGTGTGTGGCGAACCTGTGTCTTGATCAGGAGTGACAGAGTTTGACAAGTCTACATCTTGTTTAGTGTTCTGAACGGAGCTACATACACCATCATCATGAATGCATGGTGAACCTGTGTCTTGATCAGAAGTGTCAGAATTTACAGAGTCTTCAAGACATTTAGTGTTTTGAAAAGTGCTAGAAACCTCATTATCTGTATGGGATGAACCTGTGTCCTGATAAGGAGTGTTGGAGTTTGCCAATTGTTCAGGGAGTTCAGTGTTCTGAATGGAGCTACGTGCCTCATTTTCTGTATGATATGAACCTGTGTCATGATCATGATAGCCAGAGTTTGTTGAGCCTTCAAGTTCAGGATGTTCAGTGTTCTGAACGGAGCTACATACACCATCATCATCAATGCATGGTGAACTTGTGTCAGGATTAGGAGCCTCAAAGTTTGCCAAGACTTCAGGGTGTTCAATGTCGTGAACAGAGCTAAACACACCATCATTGGTATGTGGTGAACCAGTGTCTTGATCAGGAGTGTCATAGTTTGACATGTCTTCATCATGTTCAGTGTTCTGAACAGAGCTACATAAACCATCAGGTGAAGCTGTGCCTTGATTAGAAGGGTCAGAGTTTGCGAAGTCTTTAGAATGTTCAGTGTTTTGAACAGAGGTGCATACATCATTATCGGTTCGCGATGAATCTGTTCCTTCATCTAGAGGGTCAGAGTTTGACAAGTCTACATCATGTTCAGTGTTCTGAATGGAGGTACATACATCATTATCTGTACAGTGTGAACCTTCGTCACGATTGGGAGTGTCAGAGTTTGCTGAGCTTTCAGATTGTTCAGTATATTGAACAGAGCTACAGACATCATTGTCGGTTCGCGATGAACCCGTTTCTTGATCTAGAGGGTCAGAGATTGCTGAGTCCTCAAAGGATTCGGTGTACTGATCCGATGAGTAAGTTACTGATGAGCAGTCACCACTACTAATCTCCTGATCGGTCTTGGTCATTGGAAGATTCTGCATTTTTATGTTCGTAACATCCAGAAGGAAGGCGTCATCTGACTCAACAAAAACTGTGTCATGGCCAATGATAAAGTGGCCTGGATAGGCAGCAATGGTTGCTCTGAGCCTCTCCCTAGAACTTCCTACTGCTGCTTGCTCACAAGGACCCAGCGTATCATTTACAAATGTTAAAAGTTGGCTCATTAAAGTGCCATTCCCTGCATTTTCGCCTCTGATGAAGTCTTTGATCTTGGAGACAGCACTTACAAAAGGATTGTCCTGTACTTGAGATGTTCCTCGGGCAACAACTAGCATTCGAGGTGGTATTAGAAGGAAGTCATTACGTAGTGACTGCAGAGTGTCAGTGAATGTTTTCAAGCCTTGTCCCATTGCGAGTATCTCAGCTATACTTAAGAACTGTGAAGTCGAATGGAACAGCTCTTTCTTGATAAGAGCACCTTGATTATACAGGTGATCTTTGAGTTTATGTTGAGCTGACTGCAAATGGCAAAGAATCAATGAGTATGTGATTTTGGGGTTGTCTTTCAAGAACACTTTACCATCTTCAACTTGGAAAGCTTCAGGGTAACCCTTCAGCGTTTTCTCAAATGTTCTCTGATCCATGCCAATTATATGCATAGCCAGTGGATCAGATGATGTTTTATACAATTTCCACACATCCTCTAAAGAACTATTTCCAATTTCTGAAAGACAGGCCATAACATCTTGCAAACCTTCCAGCAAGAGATACCGACGCATCTTCCCTTTCGCTTCACAGAATCGTTGCTTCTGCTCACAAATCCTAACAGAAACCCTATCCTCACCTGAAATTTCAAGAATAGTTGATATCTCCTCGAACATCTTCCTCTGAGTTTGGCTCAACGATTTTTGAATTTGTTGCATGATGTGGCTCAACTTTCCAGTGCTATCCTTCTGCAGAACATCCTGCGTTTTTTTGATACTGTCAATGTAACAACTGGAAAGAGATACTGTCTGATTGTGCACCTCAAGAGTTGGAGGAGGATTTTCCATTGTGGCCTTCTTCACAAGATCCCTGGTCTCCTCAGTAATGGATAAAGTTTGCAAGAAGGAATCCATTTCCTTACTGGAACACCTGAATGTCCCCTTGGTGCGTAGGAAATCTTCAAAGGCTGACAGGTAGTCTGCGAAATCCATGGTGGGTGATGCAAGTCCTACGAATTTCACTTGATGCTTTTCAGCTTACACATCAGATCTGTGAATCAAATGAATATTGCATGATTACAAAAGAAATATCGTGATATGAACTTTGTTAACATGCCTTAGGTACATTTTCACTTTTAGACTGTTTCCATAGTTAAATTCACAGCTTCATCTCTAGCAAGCTTAACAGCTCATCACTTTTGCTAGCTAAAATATAATGTAACTTCTTCAATTTGTCCTCTTATTGTTTGCATGTGCACCAAATATGTACAAAGCCTATACAGTCTACATAATCGTAGATAGACTCGATATAGACTTGACATCCTTGTTTCAAAAGAAAGTTTAATGTAAGGTACAAACATCTGATAAGAATACCAAATCAAGACTTCTGCCCTATTCCTAGGTTTATAGTCTTTCATGCCATGTGTATAACCAGATCGAAGAGCATGGCACAGCAATCTCACAAATGTTTGTACTAGCTCAACAGATAGATGTACCCATCGAAGCCTAGGCAGGCAGCTAAGAACCGAACTAAACTTTGATTGCATTCTGGATGTTTAGGTCAAAAATGTTCTCCAATATAGTTGAAACTTTAAAACACAATATGAACAGCAAAGGTAACTTACTGACCTGAAAAATGAAGAAGACTCAAAATGTTTGAAATGGAGCAAAATTTACAAATGTCTGTAGCGACGGTACTATGGGATTGCCTAGAAAAAAAATAGAAATATCACAAATGTTGCTTTAACAGTCCGCCGTTGGCATGCTGCAATGTTTCAGTCTATTATTACATTTCAATTTTCGCTTTCTGGCGATACCATACTGTCACTTCTGCCCAAATTAATTGGCTAGATCAGCAATTACCATCCCCCCCCCCCCCCCCGGCCCTGTCGCCAATCACATTTCCTTTAACTTACTATAAGTATGATACGTCCGACTGAAATTATTTTCCCCCTCTTATTTAAAGATCCCCCGGCGGGCCCCCCCCCCCCTCAACCAACATAATAATAACGAAGCTCACTACTCTGTAATCAAGACCATTCCATTTTTAAATTTTCCATATACCGGGTACTCAAATTGGCAGCTATTATTTTCCGTCTTAGATCCTCATTACATTAGATAACTTCACGCAGGCGCATGTGCCCGTACGCAACTCACCATCGGTATGCACTTGTATTGTGCAGCGGTATGCAGTGAAACCTGGAGCAAGTGTATATTTAATATGTCTTTGTTTTTAGGAAAAATACTCTAAAAAAGATAAGAAAATTGACACGAAATGGGTATAATTAGAAACAACAACTTTTAAATCATGACCATTACCAGGTATTTGGATGATTGAAGATTCAGTTGATTTTTGGTATACCGTGGTATAGTATAGGGTATCTCTATACGCCTGATACGATTCTGAACTAGCGCTCAAATTTGTCCATACACATATTTTTTTCTTGCATGTGCTTGCCCATCACATTGCAACTTACAAGTTGACAAAGATGCTCCTGGAGGGAGGGGGGACGACACAGTGCCCGAGAGACGCTGTGTTCAAAGATCAGCTATATGTGTGACATTTTCATGACTCGGCGCGCGAGGGTATAACACACGTACAGTATAGCGTTTTCAGACCCTCGAAATGCATGACGTCACGCATAAGGTCTAAAATAAAAACTTGTTGTATTGCCCTTTGCGACCGACCCAAAAACCTGAAAATCTACGGTCGGCATTTAATTTTAATTTTTTTTTTACCGTATTTTAGATTTTTTTTAAATTAATGAATAAAAAGATATGTATTTTGTTTGTTTAAATGGGATATAAATGCATAAAATGAAATTATTCCAAAATTCTCACTCGTGCAAACCATGGATAATTATGAGGTGAAAAAGATATCAATGAAATGATGACGCTATAAAACACATGTATTAAAGCATTAAAAACTGGGAAATATCAGCCAAAAGAGGGCGGGAAAAATAAAAATCTGAAAAATATCGGCCCATAGAGGGTGACAAAAAAAAAGTTTAAAAAAAAAAAAAAAAATTTCTGACTGACCGACCCATGTTTTGGCACCCAACAAGGCAATACAACAAGTTTTTATTTTAGGCCTAATGCGTGACACTTGGTAGCTCTGAGCTGCGTGGGGGGGGGGGGGGGGGGGGGGGGGGGGGGGGGGGGGGGGGGGGG
>JARBES010000130.1:20822642-20835771 GCA_030265145.1 Strongylocentrotus pallidus
ACCGTAAGGGGCGCATTTATAAGCGGTCCTTCGACTTTGGCGGTAACCAACTTGATAAATGATCCTGTATGAAGAGAGAGGGAGAGAGAAAGAGAGAGAGAGAGAGAGAGAGAGAGAGAGAGAGAGAATGAAAGAAAATAAAAAAATCATTTGAAAATATCCTTAACATAAAATATTGATCGTATCACAAATGCATGAAATATATATATATTTTTGTTTAAATAAAAGAATGAGCATTTGAGATTTTATCTACAATTTTTTCCCTCCACAATGTTTTTCCATCCTTTATGCTAATCACATGTGATGCGATCATTTAGATTTGTTAGAACCTAAGAAAGACCGTAGGGAAAACATATTTCATACATACAATACTTTGGGGTGACATATAGCTTTATTATTACTGCTACCGCTTCACGGCTTTCCATTGTGCAATAAAAGTTGTATGATTTCCATATTTTGCTTCTCTTTCATCTAGGATCATAACTAATGTTGATTTATTCATATTATCATTCTTCCAAACCATCATTTTATATACTTTCAATATTTTGCATTGCTTTCATCTAGAATCATAACTGATTTTAATTTATTCATTTAATTATTCTTTCAAACAATCATCTTCTGAAAACTTACTTTTTTATATCCTTATTGCATTTTAATGTAAAGGTTAATAATATAAGCATTATGATTTTACCTTGTTGATTCGCATGTTTTTAAACCATATTGTCCACACCGCACTCTGTACTTCTGTATAGCTGGCTTGATATATGTGAAAGTGTACGTCTCTATAAACGACTGCAGGGGACACCATTGTCTCCTGGCATATGACATAAGAATAAACACATTTCTATTAAAGGGAAATCCAACCCCAATAGAAAACAACTCTAAAGTACAGGTAAAGAAGAAAAAGTAGAAAAGTAGACTGGTGAAGTATGAGCGAAAACTGACGAAAGAAAAAGAAAATATACATTTTAAAAGTTGTACTCACTACTTCCAATTTGAGATTTGCATAGATGTTCTCATATTTCAAACATTTATACAATACACTTCTTATTATTTGTCCGATTTATTTCAAACTTTCATCGTTCTGTTTCTTTGATTTTTCTTTCATTCAAATAAACTTATTACGAGGGTTGGATTGTCCTTTTATTCCATGTTCAATGTTTTAACATCCTTTCTGCTAGTATAACTTGGCAGAAAATGACCTATGTATGGCGTGTGGTAATGTGGACTGCTGCACTATCAGTGAATAAAAGAAATAGTCTTAATATTCCGCCGTGTAGCCTAATAGATTCTTTATCAAAATGACATTGCATTCATGTTTCATTCATTATTAGATCCACTGAAAGTTGTATCGTCCTCACTTTCACCTCATGCTCGATATGCTTTTTATAATAATGTACGGATAAAAATCCGCATTTCAACCATGGGATAAATAGTAACAAAGTATTTTTATAGCGTAACACTTTTACAGCACTATTTTGATGGAAATACAAATACTCAAAAAAAGAGCTTTAATGACGTCACTCGTTGCCTACCTCCTCGTCGTCGATGATGATGACACCACGTGACGTCCAAATGATGAACACGAGTTTTGGCCAATACATTGTGAATAGCCTGGACAACCACCAGGGCATTTACCTGGAAAAAGAAATAAAGTAAAAATATATTTAAATCAGTTCATTTTCCCATTCATACATCCACTTTTATAAAGATAGTGTTTTACGTCGTTGTTTATTCACGTATTTGAAAATGTTTCATCATTTGCAACTGAATTTTTTTTAAACATTCAATATAGCCTTCGAGATCGACAGCGTATGAGACCAACAATGCCAGTCGCTTGGGCCTTCTGAAAAATTATTAGAGGGTTCACTAGACCACATTGTCGGTCAACTGGGATTTCTCGATATAACGTTAGTGATAAATTTTGAAATACAATATTTATGCAAACATAAACCTGGGAGAAATTGAGGGTTGGGTGAATATGTAATTCTTACTTTGTCGACACAAAGCACCAGTGTATCCTCTCGGGCAGGTACAGGTATCTGGACCAGAACATCTCCCGCCATTTAAACACGAGTGTCTGCAGTAAGCTGGAAAACAAACATTATTATAAAGTTATAAAAACAAACACATTTATACATTGCTTAGTATAAGAAACCCAGTACCACCTCCATACATACACACGGTTCTAAGACACTTACCCCCTGGACAACAACACCCGGACAACTATCCCCTAGGACAACTATCCTAGTTGTCTAGGGGTAGTTGTCCGATGGTAGTTGTCCGAGGGGTAGATGTCCGGATACGACACACACATACACGTCGTGACTAGCCAAACAATGATGTAGACATTTATTAACAAATATATTCGCTGTGTACATAATGATATGGGTATATAAAAATCATCTTATTGAAAAATTGCCAAGAATTATGAAACCTTTAAAAAAGAACTAATAACTTTTGATCCCTGTCATGTTGACAAATTTATCACACCTTGAATTCTAGTATTTTATATCATAGACAAGACATTATATTTTTGTATATATCATACCACTGCCACAAATCTATTACAGATATTCTAAAATACATAACTTTAAAAAATACTGATGAATTGAATAATGATAACTACTTACCTATTTGACACCCCATTCCCCTGTAGCCTGCTGGACATCGACAGAACCCTGCTCGTATACAAACACCGCCATTCTCACAAGGAGGACTACATTGAGCTGTAAAAGTGAACCAAAGAACATTTCATTCATAAATGATACAGAAAAAACGCATTATATCAAATATCCTTGAGATATTCAAAGTTTATTCATCAATTTTTTTCACCTCCTTTATTCATATTTGTACTACCTTTAATTTGTTGTCATATTAATTTTGGCCACTTTTCTCATCGTTATATTTAATATTTTTTCATTCCTGATCTTGTCTATTTGTTTTTATTTTATTTTTATTTATTTTTTATTTCATTTTTCTATTTATTAATTTCTCTTTTCTTTAGAAAACTTTTTATATTTTTGAAAGAATTGTTTGTTTCGATCGGTAGAAGCCCTCTGTTACATATTGGATACATGTTTATCGAGGTGTTCTTCTGATTTACCCTCAATATTCCACGTTGGATCTATAGGACCAATGAGACGTATGAATAAAAGGAACTAGTGACCAAAATCTAAAAACTATAATCGGTCCTAGTACAACAAACTTATACTTAGTCCTATTTAGAAATCCCCAGGGCAAGAGACTTACGTTTACTACAGTCTGGTCCAGAGTATCCAGTGGGACAGTGACATCGATCTGGTGCAATACACATGCCGCCATTCGAACAACCAGACCGACAAATCGCTGTATAGATTGAAAATACAGGAAAAGAAAGATACATAATCAATCAATAATTATTACATTTTCAAAAAGATTCTTTCAAGGCCCCTATGTTTTTAATGTTAAATCATGGAGCATTATTTTGTTGTTGATGTCGTCTGCATTATTCGGTTTTATAGTTTGTATATTAACACCACTACAAGATTGAGCATGTTCTGTACGTTTGTGAGAAACCTAAAATGCAGCGGCCAATTCAAATAATATTTAAATGATTGTGCGAGGAAAAAGTCCTGAAAAAGTTTATTTGATAAGAGAGGTATCAATTAATGTCTTGATTTAACATGAAAATGTTTGTGTCTCAAGAACTTCAATGATTTATGCGATGGTATATAAGGAAGCAAAGTAGAAGGATTAGAGATACAGTGAACTAGATCATTCATACCCTTACCAAGTTTTATATTTTGTTAAGTATGTGAAAAATTTATTTAACCCGATTTATGTTTCTTAAGAATGTGACATATTCAATCTTGCATCTAAAACTAAAAAAGTATTCAACAAAGGCATTGATTCGACTAGTCCAACTTTCATTCTTGAGTTATGAAACACACACAAAATATAAAATTTACAATGTGTATTAATAATTCAATTTGTTAACTGTAACTAGCTTACGTTTACTGCAAGCAGGACCAGTATATCCTTTTAAACAGACACATCTTCCTGGGTGGATGCATCGTCCATTGTTCTGACATGGAGGGTTGCAAAGAGCTGTGAATAAAACAACACATAGCGAAATACAATAAAATAACCATAGTAAATTAAAATTCATCGAAACGAAGAGGACAAGAAAATTAAATGGAACAATAATAAATAAATATCACTTGGTCCAATGTTATTATTATATCGCCACTGCAATCTTTTGTATATCTTGTTTATTATGTACATGAGCGAATATAGCACCACAGGTTTTATTCCTCTTTATTTTATTTAATATTGAAAATCAAAATTAATTTTCAACAAACCTGCCGTTTAACAGGTTTGAAAAGCATCTCTTCATACTGCTTTCAAGATGCTAAAGTGCGGACACGTTTTTTTTTCTGGAATGGTTATTGGCCAAAACATTTTTTCATAACGTCACTGAAATAAGGATGAAAAACTGGTTGTATTCATGTTATAATCTTCTCTGAGTATACATGTATATACCGAACAGAACAGGAAACAGAAACAGTTTTACTTTCAACTTACGCTCACAAAACGGGGGTAAATGACCATACGGGCACAGACACTTGTTCTTTCCAACACACCTCCCACCGTTCTTACATGAATGCTGACAAAGCTCTGATGATAAAAATAAACATGCAGCAAACTTATAGCGAAATGATGAAGAATGAACAACAGCAAGATGAAGGGAAAAAAGTAAAATTTACTGACAAATGTAAAATTATAAAGAGGAACATGGAAATGGATTGCAAATTATTACAAGCAAATTATTGATGCTGAGCCGAAAGTTATGACAAATCTTGATCATTGACTAGTCCTGTGCCCTATGAAATGACTGATGTAAATATCTCTTTCTTCTTAATGTGGGGTACAATGTATATTTCAATGTGAGCTAGAGAAGGATATGGGAAATAGATACAAATATTTCTAAATGAGAGTAACATCAGAATGAAAGAGAAAGAGAAAGAGAGAGAATGAGAGAGAGAGAGACGGGTGAGATGGTAAAATAGGCGGTACAGAGAGAGAGAGAGAGAGAGAGAGAGGGAGAGAGAGAGAGGGGGGGGGAGTGAGTAAATGAGATAGAGAGGTGTTTTAGAAAGAGTGGTGACAACTGACAGAGATGAAAATAATTTGTAGTTTAGACATATTTTGTTTGTAGAGCACCATGAGCTCCAGTATACCTGGCGGATACCGGCGCTATATAAATACTCATTATTATTAGTATTATTATTATTATATAGCAAGATATTATAAGCATGAATTATGGACAATGGAAATAATGAGATAGAAAAATAAAAGACGAGAAAGAAAAGGAAGATCATATCTCACCTGTCTGACACACTCGTCCCTCATATCCAGCAGGACATTGACACACACCTCCTGGCATACACGTTCCTCCATTCAGACATCCACCAATACAGTAATCTAGAAGTAAAGAAAAAAACTGAATTAATCAATGATCAATTAAGCTATATTTAATATCAATTAATGTATAATTATCGAACAATACCTTACTTAAACTAATAAATTACCCCGTATTTCTATACATGGACGAAAGCACTAAGAAAACCCGTTTGAACTGGTCCCCAAACTCCACATAACATTTATACTCGTCAGACACCATTCTAAACAATGGTTTGTCCGTTTCTTCGCCGGAATTTATCAATTTGTATCCACGTTACTGATCATGTGAACACATTTTGTTAGGGGAAAAGTTAGTTTAAGACTTGCGTAATTTCTTAAATAAATAACGAGAGTAATTCGTCACCATAATGAAATGGAAAGGAAAAATGAGGATACTGATGAAAATTTACACTTAAGGAAAAGCTGATGATAGCAGTAATAGTAGTAGTAGTTTTGTTCGTATGAAAAAAATCAACAGGCAAAGCGAAAATGTATACATAATAATACATACGGATGGATAGCCCTGCTCGGCATTAACAACATGATATCACTGGTTTTAAAGGGATCCATAAACATGATGACTTTGCTAATGATAGTGACAATTATCATGTCGGGGACGATGCTGTTGTTGTTGATGTGGATGAAGATAAAGATAAAACCAACGATGACAATGACGAAAAAGATAGTGAAGATAATAAAATGTAGATGGCTTACTTGGACATTCAGAGAGTCCCTCACACCCCCTTCGCTCGATCATCAACTGGCCGACCTTGGTGCAGTTCTCATGTGAATCGATGTCTCTGCAGATGGCCACTCGGGTCTCGAATCCTGAACCACAAGTCTGTGTGCAGGCACCCCAATCGCTCCACCTAAGTACACCTGTTATAGTCAATTTTCGAGAGAGAGGGAATGAATTCTAAATTCAGTATCCTCAATGTCTAAAATGGCAAATACAAAATAATGTGGTTACATTGGCGTGATGTTTCAAAATAAAATAGTTTTGCTTTAATATTTTCTGTCCAATGTCTTCTTTTTTCTAACTTTTCTTTCACTGCTTCTTATTCTTTTTTTCCCTTTTACTTTTTAAATTATTCACTGCTTATAGTAGCCGATGTCTGTTTCCTTCTTCTCTAGGAGAATGATCTACGATTTAAAATCTTTACAAACCTTTGCAATTATTATTGAGTTGACATGATTTATGTTGCGCTGCAATACCGCGTCCCGTTCTGCAGTCGGGAAGCTTCGAATCTGGGCTGCATACTGTATACCGGTACCGGGTCCCCGAACCACACGTCCGACTACATGTGCTCCACGTCGACCAGTTCGTAATTTCTAGTCATGTAAAACAAAAATATATGTTTCATGGGATCAGGAAAAAACACATTTTGAACTCGATTAAAAAGTACCCGGAAGTACCGGTCAACACGACAACGATATGATTAATCAATGAGTTGTATGTACGGTTTTTATTTGGCTTTTTGCCGTTGCATCTTCACGAGGCACTGTACTAGGAAGCGAAAAAAAATCATGTATAAATTATGTAAAGAAGTATATCAAGAGCGTTGCGTCAGCACTATAAAGTGTATATCTCATCAAGTTACAAACAAGTGGCTTGATAATAAAAAAAATTTATTCAGATTTTAAATAAGGTGGTATACCAACAAATGCAAATTTACCGAGAAAAGATCAACTTCCCGATTTACGCACGCCTACATTACATTATTGCCCAAAGAAAGTTATTGTCCTTTCGTTACCTATATATTTTCATGATTCACCAAATATATATATATAATTTATATATATAATTATATATATATATTTTTTTTTTTTTTTTGGGGGGGGGGGGGGGGTGGGTTGACTTTAATTACATTAGATTACCTTAAATCAGAGAGACACCTTAAATCTAATATACATGTACTACGTTATAAGATATTGATTCAAAGTTATACATACCATCAATTGGTCTACCATGGTAGATAGATGGACGTTGAGCAATAGCAGGAGCAACAGGTGAGAGGGCATCAGTACCAGGGGGAGCAGGGATCAGACCGTCATTCAGTGGTCTTTCACTGTTATTATCAACGTCCGCATCACCAAGGATATCATTCATCTCCGACGTCGACTTCATAGAGACAGTCGATGTCGTCGACAATGGGGTGGTTGTTGATATAGTTCTTGTTGTCGGCGCTGCAGTGGTTGTGACTGTGGTGGTGGTAGATGGTGTTGTTGTCGTCGCGGGAGTCGTTTTCATCGTTGTTGTAGCTTTGGTAGTTGAAGGGACAGTGGTGGGTTTCGTTGTTTCTGTCGTTATCTTGTGCGTTGTTGATTCCGTGATCGTCGTAGGTAAGACCTTAACCTGCGAGTACGCGCTTGGTCCTCGTCGCGACGTCGGCGTCGTGGGCGTGATCGTCCAGTACCTCGAGTCGTCCGTTGGCTTCATGGTGGCATCCGAACGTCCAGCTGAACTCCGACTGCTGTCATCAGACACAGGTTCGGCTGTCGCATGGTTGTTATCAATGGGCGATTCGCTTTCCACTCCAAACTCTACTGATTCCTCAGCTCCAAACTCTACTGATTCCTCAGCTCCAAACTCTACTGATTCCTCAGCTCGAAACTCTACTGATTCCTCAGCTCCAAATGCTCCATTGTCTAACTTCACCGTCAATTTCGTCAACGCAGGAGTTGATGTTCTTGGTCTTTGAGTCATGATCTGAAGCAGAAAAGAAAAAGGACATGGCATATTCCAGTTTGCTCTTAAACACCCTTTGTTCATCTAATTTCATCTGCTTTTTCATTCATATTTTCTTAGCTCTTATTGCTTTTTTTCTAAGAAATATCTTTCTACATCTTTTTTCTCTTTCTCTCTTTTTCTTTTATTCATAATTGTTCAGTTGTCAAACTTGATCATCTTTTTTGTTAAAGCTCGAGGGCTTTTTTTCCGTCGTTGAGTCATATTTTATACTGTGTGTTTACTATTGGCCCTAATGTTTTATTAGTCTATCACACCTGTCCAAATAAATTCTTTTATCTTGAAAACTTAATAAAACTGTATTTCTAAATCATGTTCGACACTGAATTGCATTAAAAATTGTGTTTCTCTGCAGAATGAAGGATTCTATTAAATAAACAGAAGTCACTTTACCTTTTTAGTTATCCTCTGAGTGGTCGAAGGCATAGTCGGGGACATACTCGCTTCGTCCAATCCATTCTCAGTCATGTCGGGTTGCGAGAACGAAGGAAACACGGTGTCCACGGGCATTGACGTAGTCGTTTCCGTGTCCATGAAGAGGAAAGGATCGAAGAGGTTGTCGTACACGAGATCGATGTCGAAGGATGTATCCATGCCGTTCACTGAGCTCGAAGGTGGCGCGGTCGATGCAATGTCTAGGAGGTCGGGAAACTGGAAGGAAGTGAATAGAGATTCCAGGTTAAACTCCACCTGCTGCATGTACAATTTTGATGACTTTATATTCATTCGGGATAAATAAATGTGGATTCCCCCATGATCATGCCTTGTTGGAGAAAAATGTGTTTCTAAATTCAAGAGTACGACTCTCGGAGAGGACCTAAAGCCGTCCGTCCTCTGGTTGTTATGCTTACTAACAAGCATTTATGCTTTCTTAGCAGTCAGGAAAAATAACCACCACTCCTGACGAGATGAATTGGCTCATACGACCTGATTAACAGTGTTCATCTGGTGACGAGCATCTGTTCTTATCAAATCTATCTAGGTTTTAGAAGATGTTATAGATGGTCTTGCAAATGGAGGGTCTTGTTGACTGACTAGATAGTTTCTAAAAGCTCATAAGCGTGCATAAAAGTAGACCATTATTTTGATCGGGCATTTAATTAGACAACTTGGCGGCAAAGAAAGAAAAAGAGACTCACATGGTATTCAATAACATAAGAATTAAGGATCGATATATTGAGGTAGAGAAAGATATAGAGAGAGAGAGATATAGATAGACATGGATGAGGTGGGAGAGAGAGAGAGAGAGAGAGAGAAAGAGAGAGAAAGAGAGAGAAAGAGAGAGAAAGAGAGAGAAAGAGAGAAAGAGAGAGAGAGAGAGAGAGAGAGAGAGAGAGGGTGAAGGAGTGGGGGTGAGTCAGACTAGGGGTCATGGAGCAGGGAAGAGAGAACGATAGAGTATGTGATCATACTTACACGCCTTTCTTGTGGCAGGCACTGTAACTCTGCTGTTGACGTGTCGTTTGTCAAAACCATTTGATCAATATCACCCTGAAATTAAATTCAAATATTTAAATTGCAATATACCGACATGTCAATTCAAGATAATGTCAGATAAAGATAAGAGCTCTTCTTAGCATAATCATGAAATAAAAGTGATATTTTATTATCCTATAACACAGTTCCACGATTTTCGTTTCACTAACTTTTCTTTCACGCCATTAAATTTCATTATGTTTCGAATTGTCATTAACATTCCACTACTATTTGTGGTTGTATATTGCAGAATAGATCATCAACGATATATCGAGGAAAATGTGATATTTACCTCAAAATAAGCACTATTGACTGCTCGATATCCACCACCGATTGATGTCGTACCCGTAGCATCAATCGTTGCTCGATCGCTCCTCTCAATATTGAGTGTGAACACTTGCTTACAGTCTGCAATCAACGTTACCGTATGCTTGTTAACACTAAAAGCCATGTAATGCCAACTTCTATCCAAAACATAATCGGTGAAATTGAGTTCCTTGAGCGTCCCGTCCAGTTGACTATACACGACGGAAGGAGTCTTTGCGAGTTTGATGCCAAATTGAATGTTGCCACCAGCGTCGGTGAAAAGCAAGGCGTACGGATCTCCGCGGTTTTTGCGAAGCGTAACCTTGGGTTTAACGGTGAGGAGTACGGCGAACTGGTGCGGGAAACTCTTCCCGTAGATCTCGCTGGTCGGAACACGAAGCGTTCTAGCTTGGTGTGTGATTCTGTAAGCTGTCCAACGGCTTGGAGCCCGTCGAACACCGGGAGGAAAGTCATCAAGATGAAGGATCTTCTTCATGTCTTTCACATCTGAGAAGCGGGAAAGAAAAAAAAAATTATAAAGGAGATAGTGAAAAGTTTGCGAGAACACTGCAAATTCGATACTTTAACAAATCTAATATTGTGGATGACGTGTTCCATAAGTCGACAGAAGCAGCTAAAAGGTTAAAAGAAAACCAAGTACTATTCCTCCCTTTAACAATAACATGTAAGTTTGAAAGTAGGCTTCAGTCCAACATAGTCATTATTGTTATTACTAGTATACTCATTCTTAAATTCATTCGGCTCTTGCAAAAGTTTATGATGTCCATTTTTGTATATGTTAAGTGCTTTGTTTTTGTTTTGTTTTGTTAATAACAATACGAGGATAAAAGATGTTTCGAACTTTCGTCAACAAAGCCCTTTGTCTAATTTAATTTAAGTTTGATACAGGAACATAATCATTTATATAAAACAATTCATCGAATGATTGCCAAACAGGAATGATTCAATCTATCAACAACCGTAGCAGGAAAGATACGCCTATCTATATCAGAAACTATTGATTTTAACATGAAACAAAAACAAAACTGCATTCTGTTAATCTTTTGTTTATCAGCTGTTCAACTTTTTGAGCAACTTCCAAATTGTGAAGTATCTACAGGCCTACAATTTTAATGTTGCAGTTTATCGCGGAAGGGTCCATGGTGTAGCAAAGTTTTATGGGAAGTATTCGGATAACCAGCTCCCCATTCGGCGCCCCTCTCCTCCCTACAAAGAGTTTTAGTCAAAGAAATATTTTCCCAGGGAATGTTATAATTCAGCATCACGTCTGAGTACTATCCAATCAATATTGATTAGACAACTTATTGTTCTCATACACGACGCAAACGTCATAATCATATTACTCTGAATAAAACGTCATGACCATAGAAAATATTGTTTACAATGTATATTTGATTTAATTATATTTGATTTACGGAATTTACACCGTTGCACAATCTTCAAAAAATTCTGACAAATCTTTCATCGAAGAATATTCGTTTTGTTTTGAATAGTATAATGATGTCTGGCAAATATAAACTTCAAGCTCGAGTCAACTAAATTTCCCGCGTAAAAAAGAAAGAGGAAATGAGCTCCAGTCGAAATTGGTCATAATACCCGTACTTCCATCCTCTCCAAAAACGACTTTGACTGTACTTTCGACATGTTCGAGTTAAATGGTTTTGTCGTTATTAGGCTCTTATGAGATGTTTATGAATTTAACAAGGTGACAGAAATTGACACCAACAAAACAAATTGAAACAATTTTCTCAACCACTTATTTCCACCTGGTTTGTTCATCACGCGATAGAGGTGTATCAATTGATGTAAATGTGATCTAAAAGTTCGCAGACTTGTTAATTGACCTACTGTATTGGGGTGTGGGAAAGATCTACCTTTCAACAACAAATGCTATGTTGTTATTTTACAACTAGGTAAGTGGAGAGGTGTGGGTTGACTTGACTGTTTTCATGTTTTTTTAAGCGAGGGAAAGTAGACAAGAGTTAGAGAATATAGGGACGACGTGAAGAATGAGAAAGAGAAGGAGAGCAGGGAGAGAGGGAGAAGGAGAGATAGAGATAGAGAGATAGATAAAGAGAGAGAGAGAGAGGGGGGAGGGAGAGAGAAGGGACGAAATAAGAGAAGAGAGAAGAGAGAGATAGAGAGATAGATAAAGATAGGGAGAGTGAGAGAAGGAGAACGAGATATTGGAAAATGAAAGATAGAGTGAGAAAATATATATATCGAATTAATAGACAAAAGAGAAAGAAAGGAACATACATTGTACGGACAGTGACGACAAATACATATTTAACATTTGTATTTCACCTTCTTTAAAAAAAGCCCTGTTGATGTATTTATCACAAATATACACAATTTGTGATCATATCAAGTTTGACTAATACGTTCAGCATGAACCAAATAGCACTGATATCGCGTTGTTAAGTTGTTAAGTGCCAAGAAAAAATTTAAACATGACTATTAATATTATTTCATTATTTGTGGTTCTTGAAGATTTTTTAAAATAAACAGTTCGATGGGTGAATCACTCGTTGATGTTTTCAGCTTGGGGTAACCCCAATCTCTCCGACATCTCCATGAACTTTCTTTCCAACGATGTTTCGTACTTTGAGAGATCATTAGCACGTCTCCTTCCTCAAAACAAGGTCGCGGGGGTTCAGACCTTAGCCCAAAACTTGACACATTCAGTTCCACTCGAGAGGACTGTCAGTCAGTCAGTGAGAATCATCAAATTGACATCATTTGAGGTGAAAATGTTTATTCGAAGAGATACCCATGAGTAAGGTTATTTCATCTGTTCACGTGTGGTGTCTGGAACAGCAAAGGTTCAACTTGGGGTTACGACGTCGTACAGAAGAACTTTGGAACTTCCATCTCAAGGGCATAATGATTTCAGATTCATTCTTCCTCAAAGATGTGAGAGTATCACTGGTGGCAAAAAGTACTAGGTGATGGTGGTGGTGGAATTAGTAGAGGTGGTTGTGGTGATGGTGGTGGTAGTGATGGTGGTGGTAGTGGAGGTGGTAGTGGTGGTGGTGGTAGTGATGGTGATGGTGGTGTTGGTGATGGCGGTGGTGGTGGTGGTAGAGGTGGTGGTGGTGGTGGTGGTGGTGATGGTGATGATGGTGGTGG
>JARBES010000130.1:21183256-21193416 GCA_030265145.1 Strongylocentrotus pallidus
AAGAGGGAAAATGCCGACTTAAATAAATGATAATGATAAAATACCAAGGAATTTAGGAGTTTCATGGGTACCAATTCCATGTAAATTTGTATTAAAATAAGAGCCCCCGTCAGCACTAAAAGAGCCCCCGTGAGAAGGCTCACGGGGTTCTTTTTTTTTTTGGAAGAGCCCCCGTGGACAAAAAATTAATTTGAACCCTGATAGCAACCCTCTTCTTGTATTATGAATAGCGACCCTTTTCTGGTATTATGAATCGGGACCCCGATTTTGTTTTATGAATAGTGACCCTCTTCTTTGATTATGAAAAGTGGTCCCTATGAATAGCGACATTACCCCCTCATACCGTCTACATACCGGTCCCTCACCGCGGTCCATTAACGTTCAACCATTCTCTTAATGACCCAATACAACCTCTTAAGTTCCATCGTCCTTATATAACACCTCCATACTGGCCTGTTAATTGCTGTTTATTTTACATGGTGCCCGTTCAGAAACCGTCCAGACACCATGACTCCATATTTTACTGTATAAAAGTGCTAATTCCTCTGTTGTTTCCTGCGGATCGGGAAGCTTCCTAGCTTTACCCCCTCCCCCTGCCAGTTGTTTTCCTTCCATGTGTAGCATAATGAGGAATTATAAAAATTATGAAGAATTTTTTAGAAGAACGTTGAGGAGGACGTACATCCATGAACTCGAGACCTGAAGTGTGACCGGCCGGGTGAGTGCCCAGCTTTTATATACGGTGTGTGACGTCTTCAAGGCAAAGCGAACGTTTAGCAAATGGTATGGGTGTGATCCGGGCGGTAAGCGACCGGTACCCACCGGATGAGGACACTGTGACACTAGCTGGTACAAGGATTTTGTAAGTGGAAAGGACCCGGTATGGAGATGGAATGAAAACGTTGAGGACACGGTGGAAAAATTTAACAAAAATAAAATCTTTATGGCCAGAGAGATTTTTACCGCTTGTCATTTGATATGTGACAGCACCATAGATCTAGGATCATTGATCAGTTTTGACATAGAGTATTGAGTCATATAAAACCTGCTTGTTTCTTTGCTGTTTCCGTGTTTATCTCCATGCAGTCATGGACCAGTTTGTGAACACTGAACCTGAAATGATACAAGTGAATCAGGGACAACCCCTGAAGCTGCTTTGCGGTGGATCCCCCGGCGTCCCTAATGGCAATCCTGCCCCCTTGATCTACTGGACCGATGCAGCTCCCAAACCCACACCCATCACATACAACGCGCGGATTAACCAGGATCCAGAAGGGAACCTGGTCTTTTCAAACGTAATTGCAAGCGACGCTAAAGGCTACTACTGTCAAGCCGTCAATAACATTGTAGGGTCATCCCAGAGGACACAAAATATCATGCTGAGTGTAACAGGTAGGTGTAGCAGCTGATGTACCCATTAACAGAGACATAGTTAAACCAGAAACTTTGCCCACAATGATTTCTTTTGTGAATGTCAGGAAGGGTTGAGAACCACGGAAAATTTTGTGTTATATGGTATCACAATTGACACAACATTGAATATTCACAATTTGCGAAAGTTGCTTGCTGTGTGAACAGCTGTTGTTTACAATCCACAAAAGTTTATTGTTTTAGAGTAATACAAAAGGATGCAATTAAGACAACCCTACTGTCTTGTAGGTCCCTGTTATTCCATTAAAATGCATTTCTTTCCTTGTGTTATCCTTTATCTTCTATCAGTGACATTTAATTTATTTCATGAATTCATACATACTTAATTGCTCCTATAGATACCCCCTCTCTCCAAAAAATTTTTTTTTTAAAGTCCATTTCGATTCTGTTTAATCCTTTCCTTTCCCCTTCTTCTTCACATACTTTGCTATTACCTGTAATTAGTGGAATAAAGCATATTAAGACAAATCTATAATTCTAGGATTTTGTAAATATGACTGCATATTATGATTCGTTGTAATCCGAGAACAAGTCATATTACTATTAGTTTGGAATGTTTTCTAATGGTAACATAGAACTATAACTTAGTATCATGTTAATGGTAGGCTTACCGGTTAGATTTAGTTAAGGTAGTCAAATGCATTTTATATATTCAGCTTTACCAAAGAAAATAACTCAATCTTGTTCATATCTTGCACTCTACAGTCAGACCACAGCGCATATGCTCATGAGGTTTTACAGTATAAATTTATTCAGCATCCCGATCGCGATCTTGAATGATTTATTTATCTATATAACTGAGCATGATTTGCAGGGTTATTTGCAGCATTCCGCTTTTGTGACGATAGACAGCATTATGTTCAGTTGTCATGGCAGGATGGAATAGCAGAATTAAGGCAATGATAAAGAAACTTCCATTTTCTCATCTTTAAAATGAGACCAAAATCATTCAAAGTGTTTAGTTCTAAGGATCAAAATCAGAGATCAGAATATTTTTGAGAAATAATCAATAAAACCATTGATATGTAGTACAATTATTTGGAGAGAGATTTAATAACAGCATTAATGTTGGTCAAAGCAGATCACTTTGAGATAATTGTATTTTTGTATGTGTATAGTTTTTTTTTAATGAGTATACTAATAGAATTTTATAGATTTATTTTGGACTAAAAACCGCAAGTTTGGAGGCAAAACAGACTTTTTAGATACAAAAAATATCCATTAACATATACCTCTTAGAATGAAAAAACAAAGTACATATGTTTTGCTTTGAAGGATAGATGTTGGCTATAGTCTGCAAGCAAAAACCCTGGGCAGTCGTAAAAGTGAGTCTGCACTATAAGACTACCGTAGGCCATGCACTATAGCTGCTCCTGACACAACCAGTAGGTAGCTGGGCTAGGCTTCTCTCAAGGCACAATGATTTTTTTGATAAAGTGTCAAATTAGGGTCTGTGCTTGCAGACTAGATGTTGGCTGGAAATTTGACTAAGAGTAAAAAGTAGAATATTTCTGACTTGTTTAAGCTATAGATATGCACATTTCCCCTGATGTCTCACATATAGATGGGGATATCATGTCAGTGCTAGAGTCTCTGACCAGTGCATCATAAAATGGGTCCATTTGAACAAAAATGACTCATTAAGTGTAGACATATAATCCATTTATCTTCATGGGCAAGGTGTGAAAATCATCTTTTGATTTACATGGTATTTTATATTTTGGATAGTTTGAAAATTAATACATCAATTATTAATCTCAGAAACATGGTTTTGCATTGCAATGCTCTCCCTTCCACAATTTGTTTACAACCTTGAACACTCTAATTGTTTGTTTGTGTTTGACTGTCTGTATTGCGTAGTAAACACTCAATCCTAGTCTGTTAAGAATGTTGTTCTTTTTAAAAAGATTGATTATTTGTTTGACGTACGTGCCTCCTTTCTGAACTAGTCCCAAAGCCTTCCTTCTCTTCTCTCACGGTGCTGAGATATATATTGATAATGGAGTCAGAATTCTCTGTTCATCTTGGGGGCATTTTCTGACAAATTTTATGACGAACCACCGACATTACGCATTTCAAGAAGACGTACCAGCGAGCTGCAAGTGCAAGAAAGAAATGACCAATGGGTCTTCATGATGCATTGTGTTGAATGCCCTAATTATCCCCATTGTTTTTATTTGATACCTGATTAACAATTAAAACTAACTTAGTACTTTAAAAATTCCATCCATGTAACATTCTAACCTCTCATGCTAATAGTCAATATTTTTTCTAACACTGTTTTAATAAAATCATCCTTTATAAGATGGGTTCTAGAATCTAAGCAATCCGATTGGTCAATTGACATCACATGGTCGTGCATTTATTTTTCCCACCGTGCTAAACATCTCCCATCAAAACGCTTGATACCTGCCGATATCGGTTTAGCATAATTCAATCTTTTACTTTTGTAGAGTAGCCTAATGTATCTATATATCTAACTTTAGAATATTCTAGGCCTAGATCTAGATCTAATATCTATTAATTCTCTCGATCTCCTGTCTTATAAAACAAATAATGCACTGTTTTGCTTGTGTGTTAGGGCAGTCCAGTGCATTCAGGTTAGTCAGTGCGATATCGATAACACACGTTGTCCTATATGGGCACTTGCATTATCACTATGGGCACCGACTAAACTTTGTGTACTGGCCCTGCCCAAACACACTCGCAACAGTGCATTATTTGTATAATATAGGCCACAGTGCTGCTCAGCAAATGGATTTTGGTTTATGAAGTTTAGCAAGATGGCAAAGTGGCAATGTAGATGTATTCATTATATATATAAAGTAATATACCTCTAGGAGAGAGATGGATTTGATATGATGCATCCTTTGACCAACATTCATGTGGATTTCCAAGAAATTTAATAAACATGTGAATTTTAAACAAATTTTCTTTGTTCCATTTGTCATATTCACGCATGTTTGACTATATAGTTACAGCTTGTGCATGCTAGCATTGAATACTAATAATGCATGTCTAGTGGCCTTCCTATTTGAACAGGATTTGTATCCCTCCGTTACGAAGTAGCCAGAGGCACTATGTTTTGGGTCGTCCGTAGGTCCCGTTCTCGTGATCGCGTTATCTAAAGAACCGATGGATGGATTCCTGCCAAAGTTGGGTCATATATGTATCAGGCAGAGCTATTGAACTGATAAGATTTTGGGGGGGTCATGAGGTCAAAGGTCACAGGGCTCATTATGTAAGCCAAAATAGCTTGTGATCGTGTTATATCTGAAGAACCATAGATGGATTCCTGCCAAGATACATGTTAGGTTCAACTGAGCTAGGTTGAACATTCTTTTCATGTGGCCTCTATATCACTACTGAACAAATGATTTAAACCATCTTATTCTTAATTCTTGTTCAGTAAACTATGATAACTTTAACTTGTGCATTGTAATATTAAGACATTGCAAATATCCTAATAACATGAACTTAAATAGGGCTATCCTGGTTCCCCCTTTTCAAAGTAAGCATATCTTATAGAATGAATACCTAATGAAACTACAATAGCATGACAATGGAATAAAGGAAAAATATCTCTGCTTTTAAATATTAGAATATCCCAAGATCAGAAACATTGATAAATCCTGGAAACTATAAATCTCCTTATATCTGCATCAAATCCAACTTTCATCAACCACTCCAATCCAAATATTTATCTTCCATACTTTCTTACTTCCAAACAAACTCCAATAATCTCCTGATCTATAAACCCTAAACACTGCTCTTACTTCTGTTATCCATATCAATTTAACATGTAACAACATTCTTTTATAGTATTTACAATTTTAAAGGGCGCTAGAAACCCTCTAATGGCTAAATAGTCAAACAAAATTTGATCATCACTGTTTGATGTGTCATAATTATTATCCCCTTAGCAACCCAAATACAAACAACATGCAATGCTTTTAAACACTCAATTTATATCATAAGCACTTTTCTATGCTCCCTATATTTCTCACTGACCTCATTCCTGAACCAAAACCTATACTCAGAGCGTAACCCTGGTCCTGGCCCTGGAACCAGGTACAACATTAGTGCGCAGGCACTACACCCAATTTGATTACTGCATTAAACTCAGTGTACATGACCATGTATTTTAATGTAAATGCATATAACAAATCATAACGGTAAGCATCACATATTTTAACATTAAATCCTCGCTTTCGATATAATCATATCAACCCACACGATACATCAAAATAATCACTGAAATCGTTCTGACACAATACACATATGTACATAACAAATATTTAGCACAACAGTATTAATATTGACTAAACATAAAAGTGGTTAAGTTTGATCGACTCACCTGAGTGTATGAGCAAAAGCACAGAGGTGCATGTTCCAAGAATAAGGAGGCCCTCTATAGTACTCTACGAATGAATCCAAGGAACTCTACACTAGGTTCTTATACAACTTGATGTTCTAGTGGCTCTTTGGAAGGCATTGATCTTCACCCAGTCCCTTGGATAGGATTTGAAGTAGTGGGTTTACGAGTTCCTTATTCACGAGCATGTATTTGCTTTTAGATGACTCACCAATCATCAAAATTTCTGTGCTAGAGTATGACTAAATTTGTTTATGATTAACTGTATAATTTCAGATTTGCCAGCAGTTGCAAGTGCACCCCGCTTAGACAGTCACCCAGCAGCAAGCGAAGTAGCCAATAGAACTCAGTCATTTAAGCTGAAATGCATTGCTTTTGGATAGTAAGTATGTTTTAAGGTTAACCCTCTATTCCCCCTCTCTCTCTCTCCCTCTCCCTCTATCTCCTCCTTTTCCTATTACATTGCTTAAGTTGAAGACAAATTTCTCCTTTCCTTAATTTCTGCAAGGTCCCTCTTCCATAAGGATGGAGAGAGATTATTTCCTTACTTTTCTTGCATATGCATGTAGGTATCTCCTTTTGGAACAATATTGGTACAAATTCTTTAAAAAAAAAAATCAACTCATATGGCTTTAAAAAATATCTTGTAGGGCATAACATGGTGAATAGATCACTTTGGGGTTACCATAATCAAACTTAAAGCACAAATCTGTCATGTTACAAATTATTCAATTCACCTTTTTTTAGTAGTTGTATTTCAATAGTCAAAATGCGAATTGCAAACGTTATTTGTTGCTAGGTAGGATAAACATTATGGAAATACAATTAATTGTAACAGGTGAATGAAATGACTTGTATGAAGTCACTTAACAAAGATTTGTGCATTAAATCTGATTACATTACAAAAATGGCCTATTTTGCATGAAAATCTCTCTCTTTCTCTCTCTCTCTCTCTCTCTCCTTTTCTCTTTCTCTCTTTCTCCAGCCCAACCCCTGTAATCACATGGAAGCGAGGAGAAGAGCAGCTACAGTCTGGAGGACGAGTATCTATCCAAGAATTCGGGCAGGAGCTGGTCATCTCTGCTGTCGAGATCAGTGACGAGGGAACGTATACATGTGTTGCATCAAACACAGGTGGAGATGATGAATTCAGCACAGTAGTTACTGTAGAATGTAAGTTGAAAGTCAAATAATGATGTACTCCATTTGCCGGAGATAAGGCCGTAGCGCCACATAGGCCGCACCCCAAACTTTGACATTTTGTAGAGGGGAAGAAAAAAGAAAAAAAAGGGAAAAAAAATAAACGAACCAAACATAATAATCGTAATTTTCTCATAGAACTTTATTTTTTCTAAAAACTGATACCAAATTCATCAATATTCTTAGAAATTTACAGGAAGTTTACCTAAACAATGATCATTATTTAGCAAATCTTCATCAATTTTTAAGCTAGTACTGTATCACAGGCAGATTTGTTATCCAATATAGGGCGCGGCCCTACCACAATGTTTGGTGTAATGCGAAATTGCATGAAATGGATCAACTTCGGCAGGATGTGCAGTTAATAGCGTTGCCTGGCAGCTCCATAACGATGCAGTGGCACGAAGGGGGACCGTGAAAAAGACAAAAATCAGAGATTTGGTTGAAAAAGTGGTGGAAGTTTCTAGTAGGAATATGGAGAGCTTTTTGAAATAGGTAGAAGTAGATGTAGTCACTTGTGCAGAAAGCAGCAAAAGCATTTTTTGTTTGTTGGTACTCTTGTAGACGATGTTCCACCTTCCATAGTGGAACAGCCTGAGTCGATTAAAGGAGACCAACGTTACCCATTAATTCTACCGTGCAGAGCTACCGGAACACCAGAACCTATGTAAGTTGCACACATAGAAGAATCTAAACACTGCAGTTGTAGATTCTCAAGTATGATTGAAAAGACTCTCAAACATAAATTTTGTCAAGGAAAAATATGAGTAGAACATAACATTGTATGCAAACAACATTCCAGATGGTCTTAAGCTTTTGCAAATGACTGAAACGACTGTAGCTACTTGAAGATACGTTTTGGGTAGTTCCTATGTGCAGTGCATCATAATTTTTTTAAACACCAGATTCTGTGAAATTTGTATATAATGTGTGTACACAAGTGTACTTCTGGGAGAAGGATTGTGCTTTATTTGATATAGAAGGCAATGCTTGCATTCGTTTGCCTGTATGGGGTAACCTAGTAATCGAACTAAACCTCAAAAGGCAAACTTGAGGGACACATTATCATTTTGGATCCCTCAAACAATAGCCTGCTAGAGGTTTGGAGAGTGTTCAGTTTGGTTGAGGGGGAGACATTTTATTTTGAGAAAATTTTCTTCTGGGGATGGAGACATTTGAAGGCGTCTGGTGGTATGCAAGATGGTATGTATGAGACCTGTCGTTTGTTACCTTAGCAATCACAGGAGCCAACCATGCTCACCATGGGAGGGGGTTGGAAGGGGAATTGGTAGGATGAAAGTGATAGTAGTGTTCATGTAATCATGTTTCAATGATTTAATTCAATACCAGGTACTACTGGGAGAAGGATGGTGCTTTATTTAACGTGGACAGCAATGATCGCGCTAGCCTGGATGGGGGGAACCTAATGATCGAATCATTAACAACAGCGGACGTTGGACAGTACCAATGTTTTGCTAAGAACAGGCTTGGTACAGCAATGTCCAAGAAGATATTGACGTCATTGGCTTGTAAGTTGATGCCTTCATTGTTGGCATAGTGTCATATAGAATGGATGAATACGTCCTAGTGTTTTTTTTTATTGAAAAATCATATTTATGGTTGTTTGGTGAAGCCAATTATCAGGTGTTGTTCATGTTCGGGTTAAAAATTGGTGTCATTATATACTCTATGTGATAGAGAGTTGGGATGTTATGATTGTTGTATTCTCTATGTGATAGAGAGTTGGGATGTTAGGATATACTCTATGCAGTAGAGAGTTAGGATGTTAGGATTGTGATATACTCTATGTAATACAGAGTTGGGATGTTTGGATTGTGATATACTCTATGTGACAGAGAGTTGGTAGGTTAGGATTGTTGATAGAGAGTTAGGATGTTAGGATTGTTTTATACTCTATGTGACATGGTACTGTAGACTCCACGTCTCGGTTTTTACTTGCACGTCCACCGTTTTATTGTAAATAATAGACATCATTCACTGTTTTGAATTACTTCATGCACTGTCACTATGCCAGCACATTGCACGGACATCCCAGTTTAGCTGTATGATAGCTGCCATCGGGATTATCTCTACAAGTAACAAGTAACAAGTAACAAGCAAGTAACAGAGAGTTGGGATGTTAGGATTGCTAGATCTGGGATCATTGGTCAGTTTAGACATAGAGTTCCAAGTCGTACATAAAACCCTACTTGTTTCTTTGCTGTCTCCACTTTTATCTTTAGTCATGGATCAGTTTGAGAACACTGCACCTGCATGGATACAAGTGAGGAGGGGAAGACCCCTGAAGCTGCTTTGTGGTGGATCCCCCGGCATCCCTAACGGCAATCCTGCTCCCTTGATCTACTGGACCAATGCAGGTACCAAACCCACACCCATCACATACGATGCACGGATTGCCCAGGATCCAGAAGGGAACTTGGTCTTTTCTCACGCAATTGCAAGCGACGCTCAAGGCTACTACTGTCAAGCCATCAATAACATTGTAGGGTCATCCCAGAGGTCACCAATAATCAGGCTGAGTGTTACAGGCAAGGCTCAAATTAATTTTTTGTCCACAGGGGCTCTTTTAGTACTGACTGGGGCTCTTATTTTAATACAAATTTCCATTGAATTAGTACCCATGAAACTCCTAAATTCCTTGTTATTTCATCATTATCATTTATTTAAGTCTGCATTTTCCCTTTTAGAAATTTACTTGTTAGCTGTTATTGACTTTTATCCCCGTGATGACATTCACTCAATTTCTTCCGTTCTACACATAATTTCCTCCTCATTATTCGGAGCAACCTTATTTACATTCTTTCTTTACTTTTAGTCGTTACCATATCCTTCCAAACGCAGGGGTGGATCTAGCTTTTCGCTAAGGGTGGGGGAACCCAAATATGATGTGGAGCATCGTCCACGAGCCGTATAGCGGCGAGGCGATTTTTGTTGTTGCTATTTTGAACCCCCATAAGTGATGTTTTCCTGGCATCTACTAACATCTACTAATACTAAGTAGGTCTGGACACATGATGGCATTTTTCTATGCACGGCGCAGTATAGCCACTGATGACCAGGCACGGATCCAGGATTTCTTAGGGGAGGGGGCCCAATTTTTTTTTTTTTTTGCTCCAAAAATATGAAAATCGCG
>JARBES010000130.1:21321769-21333237 GCA_030265145.1 Strongylocentrotus pallidus
GGTGCCCCCCCCCCCCCCCCCGCCCGAAAATCACACCGGTATAATACGTGTACTTCCTCCCAGGGTATGACTCGTAGCCTGCGTTAACCTTGTCACAATTATTGTCCAATTCTCTTATTAGGGATGATTGAAGTTTGTTTCTCTCTGCCCTAGCTCCTGTCTCGATCCCTATGACAGGTTGTACTGATTAAACAGAAGTCACTTTCTATCCTTCACCCCCGAGGCGTTACATGTGCTGCATGCAGGCAGGCAGGTCTAAAATAATACAGATAGATCCATAGATATATATATCTAATCATATTCTGGAACGTTTATTTTGTATCGTGTGAACTTTTGGATTAATAGTACTACCTAGCTTCATCTGACCTGGGCGGAACGATGTTTGGCATTACATCTGAATGCTTCATGTGATGTGTACCTTGTGGTGACATTTTAGTGGCTCAGAAACAGTTGCTGGCATTACTCACCACGAACAGCTACCACGAACGGTAAATTTGTATTCAATACCTGGAAGTTGCTCTACGCTGCTATTTTTACAATGCTGAGGTTACAGAACTTGATTTAAGTGATAAATGATGCCACTATCTCGGTTGTGATCATCAACTAACTTTCGATTGTGGGATATTGAACTTTGAGGAAAGCATACTTTTTGATCTGCATCCGTTTGGTTCTTAAAAGCTAGGATCAGGGAGAGTCATGTCTAAGACAAGTTGCTTCCCGAAATCTCGTAGAGCAGGTTGGTATGCTTGTGAATGTTCTACTTTTTATTGTGCATGATTTATATCATCTTCTGAGGACCAGAAGGGTATTCACTCATGTACTTAAAATAATGCAGACTTTATGCACTCCTGGGTTTCAACAGATGATATACTTTTAATAAAGTGATCAGAGGTTTGCTGCTAGGCAGATGCACTATTACAAAAATAAAAAACAATGAACAAAAACAAACAAACAATCTAAAAGTTTAATTAAAGTACATATCTCTTGTCCAACCAAAATTACATGCTGTTGTAGATGTGTAGTTTGGTTTATTATATTGCAAAATATGAATACATTCTGACACTCTTTAAAGCAAACATTCAAAGGGATGACCAGGAAAAAAATATATTTTTTGACTTTGTAGTGATTATGGAAAATGGTTTATAAAGGAAAAATGCAACTTGTTGTACATTTGGAATCATAGAAAGATGTTTATGTCAACAGAACTTTCCTACCTTTCATTGGAGTACAATCATACAAATAAGATACACAAATTGTAAAGTTCAGTGTATCGGTACATTTGATATGTAGCTCCATAGCATTGCTCTGCTAACTCTCTTGATTTGGATGAATTATTTTCCACAATGGATAAAGGCTTATTTTGTAAATAGGAGGGGCACCGTGTGAATTGTTACTCTTATTAAATCTCATTGTAAAGATAACAAACAGTTGATCTGTATTTAGATGTGTTCAGTTTAAAGGTACACACTGTTTTTATATTGAAGGTGTAAAACTTACATGAGAATGGGTTTTTATAATCTTTATTAAAAGTCTGATTTCTCTGTCTTACTATTTAATACAGAGAGTGTGATTGCCAAGGTAGTGGTAGTGATTGTATTGTAGTAGACCAGTAGTTTTAAGTACCGGTATAAAACTTCAGTGATAGCTGTTATTGTATCTAATCAAAGTTCTTTCAAATGACTTTATTTTTCAAGGCGACATAATAAAGCTTCTAGAAAAGCTCTTGAAATAGCAGTATGAAACTGAATCGGTCTAATAATCATCTTCTTCGCTCTCTCTCTTTCTCTCTCTCTCTCTCACTCTCTCTTCTCTCCCTCTCTCTCTTCTCTCTCTCTCTCTCTCTTTCTCTCTCTTTCTCTCTCTCTCTCTTTCTCTCTCTCTCTCAGTATAAAATTTCAGTAATAACTTTTATAGTATTTAATCAAAGTTCTTTCAAATGACTTTATTTTTCATGGCGACATAATAAAGCTTTTAGAAAAGCTATTGAAATAATAGTATGAAACTGAATCTGTCTAATCATCATCATCCGTTATCATTACAGAAATTATTTAAAATCCTTTTAAAACATTCCTTTAATACTCCTCATTACTGCAGTTATTAGTATATAATGTACCTGTTTAATATAAGCCTAAACATACATATCTATTGCACTAGTAGTATTTAAGAACCACTACAATACAAATGGTTTAGAGTCACGCTTAATCATGCAGTATTTATAACAGGAGACAGGAAGTCAGAATTTACACAATTTGATTGATCATGCATTGAACCAAGAACTAACCCAAAGGGTCATGAACATTGCAAAGGGTTGCAGTATAGTTCTGCTGTAGAGTCGCACGTCCAATGCCGGGTACATACACCTGGATGAAATCTGCCTAGTATTTCACAAGTTCATATGAACCTTAGGTGCACCCCCCCCCCCCTGCTGAATGGCAAAATTTATAACTTTTTATTGCTTGTCATTTAACCTTTGAGACCTTATCATGACTATAAAGGAAACATTTGATAACTGTTTTTTGTAGTTTGTTTTGTTATGTTTTTTTAATTCAATTTTTTGCCTGTATGGAGGATTTGTCAGTCAACTTACAGCTTTATATATATATAATATTTTGAATAATTGGTTTAGAAATGTCTTTAAATATATATTTAGTTCGATAGATTTGATTGATTTTATATTTTATTTTCAATGATGTGGCTTCTGGCTTGCCTAATTTGAATTAATAGTTCATGTAGTTGTCTATTTTCATATATTTTAGAAACAGCACATTAGTGTCGGATATAATGTGGTGCTGCTTCTACTTACCAAATGAAAAAAAAAAACCCACTGACGTCGTCGCAGTATGAAAGTAGAAAGACATCTACCATTCCTGCTATATATAATCCATTGGTATTTTTATGTTTGCTTTGCTCCGGCTTATCAATGTAACGGTTCAAGCTGTTCTGCCAAATTGAAATCGTTAGTGAATTATTGCTGACATTTGTATTGTTGTTAACAATAGTAAAAGAAAACATCAGTGCATTGAATGTGCCAATCATGTTGGGTATGCATTTGTGTGGTATATAAGTCTTGAGGGTAAACCTGACTGCAATCAAATGTTGCCATTTGGACATACGATACACAATGATGTGCTGTTAATATGTCTTCACTTGTAGCCTGTAAGAATTATTATACTTTTCTACATTTTTTTAAAAATGTTATACTTTTTGCAGACTTTGGGGGTATAGGTTTGTATACATATCTGTCTATCAAACTGCATTAATGCACATGTCAAAGTATTTTTGTAATGATGCAATAATTCTCATTATGTATTCTTCTCTTTTATTATCATTTCAGATGATGACGGTCGCAAGGGTAAGAG
Organism: Strongylocentrotus pallidus; assembly: GCA_030265145.1. Taxonomy (NCBI): domain Eukaryota; kingdom Metazoa; phylum Echinodermata; class Echinoidea; order Camarodonta; family Strongylocentrotidae; genus Strongylocentrotus; species Strongylocentrotus pallidus. Next base: position 21,325,129 of record JARBES010000130.1, read on the forward strand.
TAAAGCATCCCAGGAGATAGCATTACAGAATGAGGCCTCTACAATACCAGGTACACTTTCTTTTCTTTTTTGTAAAGTATGTTTTTGCATAGAATGAAATGGTTATAGAGGAAAATCACTAATTGTGTTTTGATAAGGAATGTGGGTTTCTAATAAAGCTATTCAAAAAAGGATTTGCCAGACACAAGAACCAATATCTTGTCATTCTGTGACAAAATCTCCTTGACAGCATTTTCAAGGCATGAATTAAACAAAGTGGGTGGATAACGGAGCCTAGTCAATGTAATGTTTCCCTTTCTACTCTAGTATCATTAATATCCTACTTTACTATGTCTCTGTGATATCCTCTGTCTGGTAAATTCAATTTTACAAAACAGATTTCCTACTATACGTGAACTGTCCATTTGACCTGTCTCAGAGATCAGAATATCACTTGTTATTTAAAGCCAAAGAAACTAGAAGCTTGGAACATGTATATTTATATTAGAGAGAGATAAACTCAGGGAGAAATTCATTTATATCAAATAGGTATTGATTTCTTTCAATGATCGACCCCATTCATCTCAAATAAAAAGCAAGTGCTTGCAGGGTGACATTGCCTGCAGGGGAAAATAAGATTATAATTCAATTCAGATTTTCAATTTGTATGAATTATTGAATATTACGTTTTGCAATTTGTATAAATGTTGCAGTGTATTGGCACCCAGTCAGATTTTGATTCAACCAAAGTCTCATTTCCCTCTCTTATGGTCTCCTCTCCCTTTCTCTCCCTTTCTCTCCCTTTCTCTTCCCCTCTCTCCTCTCCCTCTGTTTTCCTCTTTTCGTTTCCTCTCTTTTCCATTCTCTCAATCTGTCTTTTTCTCCTGTTTTATCATTTTCCACTTGCTCTTGCTTGCTTTCTTTCTCCCCCTTATCTCTTTTTTCTTCTCTCTTTATTAAAAAAAAAACCTCACAGAGGAAGTTCGTGCACACTCCATTGTTGAGCTGGAGAGAGCACCCGGAGTAGGATTCGGTTTGACAATCTCAGGTAATTCAAGCTTTTTTTTAAGGAACATGGATCAAATTTCTCACCTCCACATTGTGTTTGCCTTGCCTTGGTGAATAAAAGGATTTTTGATCAAGACTCTAGCTTAATAAAGTTGGCCATGGTAAAAACTTGTCTGGAATTTGTGGATGTGGGAAGCAATAGGTAAAAGAAAGAGGTATTGGATCAGTGACAAACAATGTTAGAAAATTTTTGCTCTTATCTGGGGGGCATTACTTTTTAATAGAGTATTTAGAGTGTTGTCTGTGATAGAGATTTCTTGGCCTATAATGTTGATAAATATTTTGGTGATGGTTCACTCTTAATATGCAAAATCACTGTTTAGTTTGTTTGGGAAATTTGGATACCTCTTTGCAGGTCTGCTACTCTTGGAAAGCTCTGCCATAGTTCACTTTGTATTTTGGCAAAGCTCGTCACCAGAATTCAGCATGAAATGTACAATCATTTCCTTTGATATTTCTTATCAGCAAAACCCAGATCATACATATTGCGAGCTCGATAATAAATTCGCGATATCCAGAATAATTTACACCGACATTGCAGTTCAGTGCACTGTACACTTGTTTCAGATTTGCTTGTATCGAACATGTATGCCAGTGGAGTTATTTATTTGTAAACAGAGATGTAGAAGGCTGATTTTGAAACTCGTTGATAGTGCTTCTTTTACCTCTCAGATCATGACCACATACATGTAATAGAAAATATGGATATCATTATTTGAAGGTACTTGCTGAAACAATTACATTCAATTGCCAACTTAAATAAACTTTTCCGTTTAGAACCATTAGGCCTCGCTTGAAAGGAAACACACTTCATGTCACATTTCTTATCAGGAAAAACCAAATTGTGTTTGACCCTGACTTAGAACATAGATACCTGCAACTATCATTCAAAACATGAAACATTCTTTGAAAATTACCTCCAGATTTGAGGCACTCATCTGGCTTTCAAGTCCATTTTAGGGTAACAATAGCCTTAATTACATGTTAATCTTCAGTTTTTAAAGTTCAGGGATTTTTGGTTCTCTTGGCCAGACATTAGGTGGTCTATTATCAACTATTATCAATAAATTTTGATTTTTTAAATACTTATAAGAATTTGTAAAACAAAGTTTCCCTTTCCATAAATTTCCTTCTCTCAAAGTATGAGCTTAATTCAGTGTTAATCTTCTTCCGTCTGGATAATATATGTTTTCTATCCAAAGGTAGGGCTTTAATGGAGAGGATAGGGAGCATTCAGAGTATTCCAATTTTAGGGAATGAAATCTTCAGATGTTCCCTGGCTTTATTTGGCTTGTCCGTCATCTGTTTATATGGGTAGTAGGTAGGAGGGATCAACCAAGTACAGAGCTTCCCGCCATTTATTGAGATATCTCTAGGTGCATGTGGGTGATAATGTTTAGTAAGTATTTGAAACGTGAGATTGGAAGACTTCATTCTTATAGAGGATGCCTATGTTGTGAGATATACTGTATAATTGAACATATAAAGGATGGATTCAGGATTCTGTTTTAAAAATTCAAATTCAAAAAAATATTTAAAAAAGTTTGGGAGGGGGGAGGGGACCATGATAATTCTGAACAATTTCTAACTGGAAATCCTTTTGTGTGCTTAAGTAATTCTTCTTACGGGTGAAAGGGGCAAAGGGATGCTGTGCCCCCGCCTTTAAATCTACCAGTGATGAGAAATAAAGTTTGAAATGAAGAAGATGAGAAATAAACTTGCTTACTTGAGACAGGAAGACAAGGGGAAGGATAGGCCAATATGGGACACCCATAGTGCTGGCAATCTGCCATTGTGTATGCAACTAAGGCACAGGAAGTCACTTTTTCTGACACTTCATATTTTGCTTGCTCATGGGTTGATAGACTTGAGCACTTTATCTTGTTCATATATTCCTTGCCTAAAACAATATTATGGGTGAGAAGAGATGGAAGGGCTTTCTGCTTAAAATCTGGCGAATGTCATGAAAATTCTGGTGAAGTGTTATGATAAAAGGTTTTAATAGGTCCCTGGAAGTATTGGGAAAATTCATTGGAAATGGCGCCTCAAAAAGAATCAAGCTTTTGAATGGAATGTATCTTCCAGGAATGGAAGACAAAAATTAACATTATGATAATTTTTGTGTTGTATTTTAATCTATTCGAAAGCACATTTTATGCATAACAATATCTTCATTTCAGCGATTTGAGAGACATAATTCTGACTTGAAGATATTTGATGGTGTATACTTTTGTCATCTATATTTAGGAAGCAAATTATCAAATTTAAGTAATTTTAAATGCCAAGATTATCAACAACACAATCTTGGAAGAAAATGATAAATTAACATGGCTGTTTAAAACATGAGAATGCAGAAGGCTGTTGTTTCTTGCCCTAGCAAGTGCATGTACTTTAATTGTAAGATGACAGGTTTCGGGTCATTTCCACCCCCCAAGCATACATGAACAAGGGCATGAATACTACATGGATAATGTTTCGCCCGATGTAAACACACTTGCACCTTGAAACATCAATCACATTGTGACATAGAGCTATGAGGTGATAGGATGCAGCACTAATTCAGTGAATTCACTTCAGGAAATATTACCTTTATATCCAAGGTCTCGTACATCCCACCATCTCAGCACTTTTTACACTGATGATTTTGCCATATTTTGTCACTCTTGATCGAAAGTCAAGTTCTGTTGCTACATGTATGCCTAGGAAGGAATTAAGGTGCTTGAAAGTAGGTCTCGCTGTAGACATTTTCATGTAGTGTGACAGAGAGAGATACTTGGTAAAATGCCCCACCCCCCTGCATATTTTTTATGTTTTTTTAAAGAGTATCCTCTTTATAATATTTGATAGCCTCTTTAATAATTTTTTTTATACATAGTTGCAAAAAAAATATGATCGAAATGTCTCTATTTTTTTAATGATATATTCATGCCATCTGCAAATGCATAGCAATGATTTATATGATTCAGCCAACAGAGAGAATTTTTTTGGAATATTCTTTTTATTGCCAAATTGCACGAGATTTGTTTTGACAGGACTGATGAAAAAGTCCCGGATTACCCTTTAAATTTATGGTCACCATGCATATATAGGCTCCTCACAGGTTATACTGTCACCAAGCATTAACCGACCATTTAGGACTCTGAGTCTTGAAACCATGACAGATGGCTTGATCACACGCCAAGATAGTGAGATAGAGTAAGATAGAAAGAGAGAGGGTGTGGATAGTATCCCAAGACAGACCAAGTTGACCAAGATTAGATTGAAATACTGATTTGAGCTGTCTTTCTAATCAATGTGGATTATAATAGATCTCAGTCAAGATCCTGGCAGAGATTTAGTGGATTAATAGGTTTCATGCACTTTTGACAAGCCCCTGGTCATTTTTCTTAATTTTTATTCTGATGCTCCCTTGAAATATATCTCGGTCTAAATTTAGAGTTCAGAATCTAAGAAGATATGTGATTAAATAAGACTGGGAATATAAAGCATTCATGTACTTGTCGTAGAATTTCTAAAGAGTAATATAAACATAACAGTATGACTCTGAAGTCATCAAAATCAAGGAGATATAATCATTTCATCTTAAAAAACAACCCTGCATTAAAAATTGTCACTCTTATTGATGCAAAGCAGTATTTATAGACACATCATGTTTTATATGGATCCAGGGTATGCAGAATCTTGCAATGTATGAGGGGAAAAGATCAGGGGAAAAGATCAGGGGAAAAGATCAGGAACCTGAATTTCACATTTTAGGAGATTAGTATAAAGAGGAAATTGAATTAAAGCATTATGTGAAAATGTAGTAACATGATAAACAAGTGTGCATCGTGTTACTTCAAAATGGAGGAAAACAAGAAAAAGGGGAAGAAAATGTCTTGCATAGTCATGATTATGAGTGGTAAGATATAGGGCCTGAATACTAATACAGAAGTTAATTATTAAATGCAAGAAGCAAAGGAAGCCTGTTATGTTTTTTAAATATTTTGAATGTAAAACTTATTCTCTGTTGTTTTGGGATAAAAGTGCAGTTGTCATGCACATTGATGAATTAGATTTATATGTCTTGTACTGTTTGCGTTTCAATGGTTCTCAGCAAATTGTAGAATTTGAACAGGAAATTTGTGATTGAATTATTTTATAATACCTATGAAGAAATTGATTCAACGATGATGTAATCTTCATTCAATTGTTCTTGGAGAAAGTTCAATTGAATTTCAAGGTAGTTTCTTAGTTTTATGATTGCTTCGCTTGGACATTAATTTTATTTTTAATGTAAATATTGGCATTCTATGAATAGATACAGCATTGTTATAAATGACAGGGATATTTTGAAGTCAGCAGTACTAAATAATCAATCCCTCCCTCTCTCTTCTTATAGGTGGTATAGACAAAGATGGCCGGCCCAGAGTTACCAACATGCGTCCAGGGGGTGTGGCCCATCGCAGTGATGTACTTCAGACTGGAGATTTCATCACATCAGTCAACAATGTGAAGACTGTTACGCTGCGACATGACGAGGTCATCACTCTCTTGAAGAATGTGGGCAATAAGGTCTCTCTGGAGATAGAGTATGAGCTCCCTGGATATAGTAAGAGTATACCGAATCATAATCTTATTTTGATAAGTTGAATACTCAGCCTGACATTATTTAAGCAAGCTGATTGATGTCAATGGCAAATAAGTGTTATATCAAATCCTATCCAGTAGGTCAACCTAACTCATTTCCCTCATCTTAATTTTAAAAGGCTAATTGAAAGGAGACAAAGTCTTTAAAATCCTAATGTGGTTGTTGTAGAATTTCATGATTTCCTGTTGTTGTTGTTGTTGTTGTGTTTTTTTTTTTTTTTTTGGGGGGGGGATAAACATATCAAATGCATATATATAAGTGCAAAATAAGTTTTGTAATATTTTAGTTCATATTTTAAGTTAATCAAATGTGGTTAGTTTTAACTGGTCTAGGTGAGATACTGTGTGCCATAGAGATTTGGACACCTGAAGGTATAGAGTTAATTGCTACATGGATCATCACATTTAGTGGTAATTTAGCAGTATCTTTCATAGTTTCGAATTGAGATGTATAATATTCTAGTTCCTTCCTTTATGAGAGGAGAATCTTTAAGCATTTTTATTACCATGTACCTTCCTCTATAGACTGCTAGAAAACACCTTCATCAGGAAGCGCAACCATTTATCATATTACCGTCTCTTGTATTTCTCTACAGCTCCCTTGAGCCCATCAACGGGGTATTCTAAGACTCTGGACATCAGATTGACCAGAGAAGACGGTAGCTATGGATTCACCATCAGGGGCGGAGTCAATGCAAACAGCTCAAAGACACGCCCACTGGTTGTCACGCATATCAGACCGGGTGGACCAGGTGATAGGTAAAAGATTCTTATCCATTACATAGAGTGTAGGATCTGTTAGGACAACATAAGATCTTAAAGAGTTATATGTAATCAGTCTTTAAGATATAGGGGAAAAGGTTACCTAGGTCCTATGGAAAAAGATGGCTCATTTGCATTCCATGATCATCTGTCTGATATGGAAATATGAAAAATGGGCAAAGCATCTAGATGTACCAAATTTGCTGAAAAATATTGAAGATAATTTCCCAAATTTCCTGTTGGTTTTATAATGGCAAATGAAGTCCAATTGTTCATACCTCTGCCAGGTGCAATGTATCAGTGTTCAGGCCTTGGAGTGAAAGAAAGTGACTTTCTCACTGGCGTAGATTACTGGATATGTTTAAAGACAAATATTTTCTAGGAAATTTTTAAGAATTATTATAACTGTCAAACATACATGCTACCTTACAAACCTCTTTGTGAAAAACTTCAATTCTAAGCAAGGGAGCACAGGAGCATTTCTTATGAGAGTATAAGAGAAAAGACATAGAATAGAAGATCGCTGTTGAAATTTGTTTATCAGGTACTTCCACTGGTATGTCAATAGAAAGAGAAGATGGGTTTCATGACGATTGATTGATGTATTTCATGAAAGAAATCCTAAACTAAGAGATCTCTCTCAGGCATGATGAATAGACCCATTATCTCTACTTGATAACTAACGTCTTTCATAAAATGTAAGACGATACTACGCCAACACATTAATCCGTTCTAACCTTTGACCCATTCAGGGAGGGGTCGTTGAAGGTTGGTGATAGATTGGTAGCCGTGGAGACAACGAACCTGGGTCAGGCCTCTCACATGGAAGCACTCAACATCATTAGGCAAGGAGGCAACAGCGCCGTGCTAAGATTTGAATATGATGTCTCTATCATGGGTAAGTATGGTGGTTGAGTGGTTTCATTGCGAGCTGCTCATCATGATAGGTCTAGGGTTCAATTGCCTTGACTCATTGCACTTGGGTTCCCGTATTAGCATTAGGGCAATGAGAGAATTGAGCAGCCAATGGGGTAATAAAAGTGATAAAAACCTCCCAGAAAAGTAGAAGACCAATTATGTAGTATAAAAACATTTGATTATGTGTTACTATTACAACTTGAAAAAACAGCCCAATTTATTCATTATTCTTCAAAATTGATAGCAAAATGATGTCATATTCTATTCAGTATTTGACTTAGTTAGGCTTGATGACCACATGAATTCTGTCATCACTAAATTATTTCTCAAAATTATAATTTTGTCAAGGCTGATTGTCAAATTAGGGTAGGGGTTTAAATTTGTATTTGCTGTTCTTGTTTTGTTTATAATCATATAATAATCATGCCTCAGGAATTGATCACCTTCCTCCAAAAAACTTAATAAATAGCATTATCCAAGCCCTTTTATCTTCATATAATACAACTCCCTGTCACTTGTATCATTTCTATAACCACCCTACACCTACTCTTTATCAAAAGTCCTGTATATCAATGTAAATTTATCCTCACAAGCCATTACCATATATACTTGTAACCACCCAAACCACTTCCAGATGTATGGCCACTAACCTCATCTTTTCTAACCCTCCATTTATCTCTTATTTCCATCACTCTGTGCACAGTGACTAAATCCAAGGTAATAACATAGTATTTTCATTTCTGCCGTTTGTCT
>JARBES010000130.1:21622663-21636044 GCA_030265145.1 Strongylocentrotus pallidus
GAAAACTATCATATATTACAAATTTCATAATCACAGTTATTGGGCTTGACACAACAAAATGGCTATAATCTCCGCTATCCCTACCTAACCCTAACCCCAACATTCATCTTTTAAAGTTTGTTCAAATGTCATGTATCATAGAAGAAGAAGCATCTACTCATTTTATGCAATCAATAAATTAAGGAATATATGCAGTCTGCTAAAAATATCAAATTTGTAGACCTCCCCCTCCTCTTTCTACTTTTTTCTTCATCTTCTGTATATTATAGAATAATTAAAACTTGGCATTTTAACATATTGTAGGAAAAAGGCAGGTGTCTCTGGTTGCTTCTGAAAGCAAATGGCTTCCTTAATCTCCAAGTAATCAGTACCATGCATTTAAGAATTCAGACATAGATCATTAAATATAATAAAAGGATAATTTTATTTGCAGTTTACCCTTATCATAAGGCTAGTTTGTACAGAATACTTGTTAGCATATCTCAAAATACTTGCATGTATGATGACCTCTACAAGCAAAATGTAGGCACAGGGTAGCATCAAGTCAAGAACAAGACATTTAAACTGATATTAATTTATGGATTAAAAGGTTACAGCAAACTAAACTTGTAGTTAAAACATTCAATACAAATTAAAAAAAATCATTCCCACATTATATATAGTAAGGGGTCATGAGGTAAATGTAGACATAACCATAATCCTATTTCTTCATCTTGCTGTCACATCTCGATTATCCTCATGGAATAGGGCAAGGATACATGATACTCGTTCACTTAAAAAGAAAAGTCTGAAAAGCTCATTTTTATAGTGCAAATTCCAAAAGATTACACTTTCTAAAAGAAGAAAAATATGAAAAGCATGATGACAAAAGATAAATTCACATTAATGATAATAATTTTATCATAATCTGAAGTACATGAATGAAATATACTTTAATTCTTACAGCAGTCATAGTACCTCAACTGTGTTTGTTTGCAGCAATTGTACATTTTTGTACTTTTGGATAAAATATATCCTGCTTTGTCCGAATTAGACGTCTGAAAATGTGAGTAGTGACCAGAGACAGAACGGTATAACCACCATAAATAATTCAGTAATTGTGGCTACCATATACCTATGGTATCAATAAGTGACAAAATGAGAGTAAAAATGCATATCATCATTAAAACACCTCTGCATCAGATCTACTATTCATTCCAATATGGGGGGAAATTCATGAAATACATATAGCCTAAATAGACCATGAGTCTCTCCTAAAAGGATACATGTTTCATATAATCAGCAATTTCAATGAAACTTGCCAAAATGCTCTCCCGGTGAATTGATGCGAACCCCATCTTAACACATATCCTACGGTAATCGAGGTATCCGCCACAATTCTCAAGTCTTTGAAGATGGATTTAACTTCACAAAGGAATAAACATAGTCACCCTTTCATCTTATCCACTGCGTAATCTTTTAGATTTACAAAGACAATACAAATGTAGAACTGATTAAACAATATGAACTGCACCAAATGGGAGAAGAAACTTGCAAATGAAATAAAGTAAGAGTAAGTTTTGTTAAGACTTATTGTTGATAAATAACGCTACATTAAAAATTTGTTGCAAAACAAATATCGTAAATTACAATACATAATATTTTTAACAGCATGACAAACCTTTTGAAGGTATAAGTAGAAATACTCAATGAGCAACATCCATAAATCACAGATCATGGATTTTTTCAAGGAAGCATGATTTCCAGACCTGCCTCAGACATAATTGTTTTTTTTCACTAGCAAGCGCAGTTTCTTTTTTTTCTAGGAATATCTGTACAATCATGATAATAGTTTATATAAATCCATATATATTATGTACAGTAGTTTTCAATAATAAATATATTTCAAAACTACTGACTATTTCCTTGGCATATTAAATTTTTATTTGTCCTACACTTGTTCTCACTCATGTCTGATCATGAAATAGTCCCTTCTTCTTTTCCAATCTACACGAGCAGAAAACGGCTACACAGCATACAATACTATATATGCATGTTTCCATGATATTCTAGCTCTCATTTCTAAATCTATAGCAAGATTTCATAAATATTTTCAACTCTTACAGCATATTACTTCATCACCATGTTTGTTCCTTAGGCAAAAGGAAACCCTGTATATCAAACCATATATGAAGAGGCCTTCTCTAGGTAATATCTAACTTGGAAAATTTGCCCACCTGAATCACACAGGTACATGTAAACAGTATAAAGAAAGTGCTCAGTTATCTATTATGTGTGTGTACTAATTGCTGAATAGAGGCATACTATTAAAAGTATCAGTTATGTCAGGGTTCAACATGTAACATAACCAACCAGACATATCACTTGGGACTTGAACCTCGGGACCATTAACAGGAAGACACAGAGAGTAGACCACCATCTCATATCTCCCTCAGTATGGATCTAAAAACACTCCTCCTTTCATGCCTGATATCAAAAGGCAGGATTGACACCAAAAAAATGAATTTGTGAACCAAGAAAAACCCATGTTGGATTTCCAATACAGCACAATCATATTTCCCAATCCTATTATTTCACTATATCATCCCTAATTAGTCATATATATAAATATTTTACTTGGCGCTCATATCCATTTTTTTTTCTCAAGTAGAACGTAATATACCATCAGAAGAGGACCCCCCAAAACCTTATTAAATTCATGTTTCGTGAATGAATATTATGACTTATTTCTTATTAATCGTATTAGCATGTTTTGACTTTGGTTTCTTTGGTTATTTATCATCCATTTCTGTATCTCTTGGATCAGACAATGTATGGGGCTTTTAGGACAGGACTAAACTTTGAAATGCATTGGCTCTATACATAAAACTTACATTGTTAAGGCTTCTGTTAACACTTTCACATGCCATTATGTATGTGAAGCAAAATCCTAGCATATATCAATGGCTAGTTTTATGTATACAGTCCAACGTACTTCTTTAACCAGTTAATCAATTATGTTAGTGAAGTGAGTATCGTCTACAATGAAATAAGCACGCTCGAACCTGACATTTGAAATAAAAAGAGTCTTTTCAGACCCATTTCTCCATCTTCAGAGGTGAATCTATCTTGTTTTCAATGCACACACACACATAAATACCCTCACTACAACTGAAAGCCCACAAGTGTAGAACAATAGAAAAGTATTTGGTGAAGCCACGACGACGAGTAACATAAATGCATCATCACGAAGGTCAAGAGAATTTCTCGATCTTGAATATCTCTTCTATTGCCTCCAGTACGTCTTGGACTTCTATGGACGGTCGTAGCAGGTCGGGGTCATGTTTGAAGTCCCTGTGGCCGTGATCAAGGTCAAGTTCCGAATCCCGTTCTATCTTATCGACGCTGTCTCTCTTGGAGTACACGCCGGTGCATACGAGGATGGACTCGATGCTCTCGGCTCCTTCCTCCGCGATGATGTCATTCCAGTCTTTGTCTAAGTTCACGGAGGAGTCGTGGAAATCACTCCCGGGGCCACCATTGAGAGATGGTCTGTACTTATCACCGGGATCGTTCATGGAGCTACCGATGCTTATCGACTTCTTCACGCGACTCATGTTCATGTACGTCAGATAGTGGTTGTAGAGATTAGCCCCGTAGATGTCCGTCATTGGGTTGTCACTGGATAGGGAGAACCAGGAAACAATTATGACGACAGTAAACATTATTTAAAAACTGAATATACATTGTATCTATAAAGACAACTTATATGGCTATCTGGAATCAATATATAAAAAGCTCAGAATGAATTAAAATAACATGGTATTGAAAGCCTTAAGCTTATGATAATTATGCATCAATGGAGCTCGGCAAAAAAAAAAAAAAATCATGCTAAGTAGTAATTTTGCTTTTTGATGAGAATTTTCAATCAAAAGTCATCAAAAAGCTACGTGTCACACACAAAATTTCAAAAAGACTTGAATAGTAGTTTTTGTGTAGCAACTTCTGACATACATGTATATATTATGAGCTTCATGTGCACACAAAAACCAAAAAATATTCACTGATATCATTGATTGCAAATTTCTTCGATCCATTTGAAAGAGATCTATATCATTTCTCGACTACATGACATCTTTGATCTGAAGACTTACCCTATAGCATAGAGGGTCCTTACACTTTGCTGTATACCCATCGTCCTCGCTTGTTGCTTCAGTACATGCTCAGCATAGTGGTATGTTATCTGACTTGGCTTCCCAGTCAACACTTCGTACCTCAGGTCATGACCGGTTACTTTCTGCAAAAATGAAACGGCAAGAGAAACAGAAAGAAAAAAAAATCAGATAATGGAAGTTTTTCTTTTTTACAAAATTTTGTCTATTGAGAGTCAGAATAGTGTTCACACTTAGTAAAAGGGTATTTGAGTTAACATAACCTTGGCTCTCTGTAGATAATATTATATTTCCTGATTATTATTTTATTTCATGACTCTAATCTCCGCAATTCCCATTACAATGTTATGGCATGTCTAAATGACCTCAAAGAGTCACAATATAACCCAAAATATCAATATTGAGCTTTTTATGAAGTTACATCCCTTTCTCCCTCTCACATGTACATGTATCACTGAACGGGAATTAAACAGGCCTTACATGTATGTACCCTGGTGCATATGAGGTGGGCAAATAGTAAATATTCTGAATCCACAATAATGTATTATTTCAAATCAGTTGCAAGGCAGTATTAAACAGTCTATGTAGGTGAAAGAGAGAGAGAGAGCCACATTTCAACGATTTGCAAATGTGTACATTTTTTTCAATGCACCCAATTCACTGTCAAAGGTAAAAGAAAAAAAACTTGACCCAGTAAATAAAGATCACGTGCCCGACCTTGTAATTGAAAACAAGTACGAAAAAACCTTGGAACCAGCAGGATTTGAGCCTGCCAGGCAGCGACCCTTCCACCAGGCCATCATTGGTCCATTCGTATAGTCACGATGAACTAGAAACGAATACCTCAGCTCTCCTGATTTATTCGAACTTATTAACATTCATCAAGGTTTTTAAAAAAACTTGTTTTCACTTAATACAAGATTAAGAATGCGATCTTTACTTACTGGGTGCAAACTCCAAAATTTCTTTACAAAAATTGAAATTGCTCCCGGAAAACCTAGCATTAACAAAAATTGACTCTTTCTCCCACTACTTACAAGTAAGCCAGAAAACTTAAATAAATACCTAAATGCACAATTAAATATGTTACGATCTCCCATCCAATAGAATTATCCTGTTTATTACCATTCACATGTTTAATACAAATAAATATACTGCCATGCCTTGCCATCTGCTAGTCAAAGTTCGACAGGTATAGCAAACAGCTAATCTGTATCGACTTCACGTGCTCACAAAAAGAAGAGCAAAATCAAACATGGAGGGCATGGAGTTCATTGTAAGGCAAAAGGTAACTGTACATGAAGGAAACCTAACTGACAACAATCATACTAAGTCAACATATTTTGTAAACCTTGTAATCTACAGGTTTGCTGGTTCACTGGGAGATAATGGCTTTACACATGACAGGTGACACCTATAGCCATTACATATATAGATCTACCGTAAAGTAAAAGAGAATTATTGAGAAGGTGACTATTTTTAGAGTAATTTAAAAAGTTGGTTACCTTATATAGTGCTTCTAGACACAGAAGAAATGAGCCATGCCCCAACCTGAAAGAAAGAGAGAGAGTTAAAAAGCAAATGTTTAGATTTTATCGATCGACATGTGAATAAATATGCAAGCAATCAAATAATTATAGGATGTGCAAAAGAGAGAGCTCAAACACTTCTACCTTCTGATCAAATAGATTAATGCTCATGCATGAATGCTTTGAGCATATTACTCCCCTTAAGCATCTTCAACTCTATTAAAAGTAGCTTTAAGATTTTAAAGTGAAAATAAATTTTCAATAACTATCTAAAAAGGGGGTTTGTTGGTCCCACAAATAAACACACCAAGTTTCATAATACCTCATGAATATTTCAACTCAACAGCCCAACTCGAGAATGGATAAGACAAAATATCAAATAAAACTATACTCTGGATAATTCATGGCCCTTTTTTAATTCACTGGATAACATAAAAATGACTAATACATGTACTTCAAACTCGGCCCTACATCTATCTGCTTTTAAAGTTTATGCATATTTACTTTGCTAATCATTTCTGTTTATGGGTATGTTTATTTATTGTTGATGACTAATTACGGAAAGGAGGTATGCATCTTTTAATCAACAATTGTACGTACATCTTATAATCTTGGAGGTAACAAAGTATCATCAACTATTTCTCCAAAGAGACCGACAAACTATTTATATCTAAGAACTCATTGCTTTTCTGATACCGGTTATCTAGTGTACATACTCATGTAAACTGTCCCAGTAGGGGGACATGAAGTTTCAAGGTCCGTCAGTTCATGTTCTCCAAAATCAATTACAATTTGTCAGTCCCTTATTGTTTGGGAAATACCATCTGCTTTGGTTTTCTTTCTGGCTAGGATGATGATATTCTGGCATGTCATTTTGTCAGTAGTGATTGGGATCAAGTTCATCATGCAATTATCCTTCACGGACACACTTAAAGGGAAATCCAACCTTGATAGCAAACTACTCTCGATGAAAGCAGAAAAATCAGTGAAGTAGACTGGTGAAAGTTTTAATGAAATCGGACAAAAAAAGGAGAAAGTTATGAATTTTTAAAGGTTTTAAAAGTTGTAATCGCTATTAGGTATGGGCTCTTCAAGTTGGCTGAATCTTTGTGATGTAGTGGTGGACAACTGTTCCATTTGTTCCAACACACAACATGACTAAAATTTCAATTACTCAGGAAGGTTTTTTCTCTTTAGAGGACCTATAAGAATATGCTAACCATATTGTATTTTGAGTAGGGCTGCAAGGGAGAGTGCAATTAAGAGAAATACATAGATCAATGATATGTTTGTACACTACAAACAGGAGAGTTATCTGCAACTATGTCACAATCCACTATCCAAACGGCCAAATTGAGATTCCCATACACTTAGTGATCTTATATTTAAAACATTCATAACTTTCTTGTAATAGGTCCAATTTACTAAGTTCAAACTTTCGCCATTCTGTTACTCTTATTTTTCTGCTTTCATACAAATGAACTTATTACAAGGGTTGGATTGCCCTTTAAAACATGACATGACTGTGCTCTCTCCTTGGCTGTAGAGCTTACACAAGTGCACACATGCCTATGGGTGTCAAGGTCCCGTCTGTGCAAGTGTCACCATAACTGTTGTGTTTTATCAATAATATTGATCATCAAATCATGACACCTCACGGTAGAAACCGATGGTTCACGCAAATTCAACATCATCTTGGACAAGTGAATGTAGTACATGAATATAAATCTACATGTATAGAAAGAAAGATACTCCATGGTTTTCTTCTAGTAGAGTTTGCCCAAAAAATGCAACAAAGCAAGAGGCAACCTTGATGGTCTATAATGGAGATCTACTCTATAAACATTTCCTCTGAAGCAAGCCCTATACTCTAACTCAAATGCTTTCATTCCATAAAATGAGGCAGTTCTAAATCATCTACCTGTATCATCATCTACTCCCAAATGCACAATGATGATTTTGTGGTCTGAGTATTTACAAGAAGCTTCCATCTTTGATTCTTCAAAGCAGGACAAGCAGATGAAGAAAAAAATGCACAAGAGTAATAACAAATACTGTAAACACTGTTATTTTCGCGTGATTAATTTTTTGCGCTGAGCGACCCTAATACATATTCGCTGGTTCTTAAATTCAACCCATTCATATTCGCGGGTTCTAAAATTCGTGGACGCCAACTTTAGCGCGAAATCCACAAAAATTAATGTACCGCAATATTTCCGCGTTAACAGTAACTTGAACCAAACCCAGAAACGAACCTTGGTAAGTGTGCTTCAGCCATCCACAGAAGGTCCATGTTACAGCCTAAGATTGGAATATGCGGCCGCGGCACGGTCAGAGGTTTGAGTTCCAGTTGACCATCGGTCATCAACACATCTAGAATGAGCTGTAGGTTGGTCTCCCACCTTACAGGCTCACCAAATAGTACAATGGCTTCAATAGGTGGTAATACTCTCTCTGTCGATGGCTGTGTGCATTGATAAAAACATTGATAGATACATGATAGAAAAAGTTCAGTAAATAAATGAAAGTAATCCGTATTACTCCATAGCAGTACATGTACAAGAGAGTTTCTTTAAAATGGTTGGTTTAAAACAACCCTTTAGCCAGTAATAAGTAGTAATGTTTGATTGTTACATCTCATTAATAGGTAGTATTATTAAGCATATCTCAAATGACAGTTATTGTTCACGCTGACAGGAGTTGGTTACCAATTATTTGATCTTCATGAAAGAGAAAATATTTATCCTACTTCCTAAATTGATAATTTGATATGAAATCATTTCCCATGAAGTGATATAACATCAACTTCCAGCTTAGATTGAATAACATAAAATACATTTTACAAAATAACTTTATTCCTATTTTTTTATCACCAATAAGTATTAAAGGTTTTAAATGTTAAATATTGCCTATCATTTATTTCATGAACAGTTTAGTTTACAATGGGGCATCAATTTTACTGGTTCCCAATCCTTATTTGAAACAAAGCCGGATATCAGTTTACCCCAATAAAATTTAACGGTAATTTCCTACATAATGAATACAAGGACATCAAAGTTTTATGATCACTTCCTGTGGGGACGTTCTACACATAACATGGGAAACATGATCAAAAGGGTGCTAATATACTTCTAATCCCTCTTCCCCTTCCATTGTTATTCTATTCCCACTCGCTACTCTCGTATTGGTTCTCTCCACTAATATTTTCTACTTCCTTTGGGTGAGTGAGTTTTCAGAAAGACCTGAAGAGGAGGAGGTCAGGAGGATGATGACATATTTTACAGAACAAAGAACTTGGGCCCAGCTAAACTGTCATATATGTCTAAGGTCACCAAAATCTCATAGAAAAGTATGATAATTAACACCTGCATGCATGATTCTATATCATGTCAAAGGAGTACGACTGTTTCGAAAGAACGGCTCACACAAGTCACAGGTTCCTTTTTCCCCTGATATGCCAAAAAGGGTTTGTAAATAGCTAGTTGCCGTGAAAAAAAAGTAGTTCAATAGCTTCAATCCTCATCTTTGGTATAATCTTGTTAGTTACAATCTAATTTATGAATATTTGATAAAGTTCTGTCAGTGCCTGGATACTCACACTTGATGAAGGTCTCCTGCGTTTATGGCTGACACAGTCTAAGTGAGGAAACAGATCTCGCACCTCTTCGATAGTGATCACCTTGGTAAAACCCAACCTGAGATTTTTAGGGTTAAGGAAACTTTTTTCCCGTTCAACGACAATGCAAAGTTCCCAGCATTAAACATTTAGATCAAGATTTTTCCTGGTCTAGCTGTCCAGGAGAAACAATTATCTTGGTTACACAAACATCAACACACTGATATCCCAAGAGACTGGCTACTGTAGGCTTAAGTTGAAGTTTGGTCCCTCGCATAAAATAGCATTGCCATATGTTACCCGACATTCATCTGTGTATGTTCTCACCTCTTCTATCCTGTCCTAAGTATCCTAACAAACATGGTTTCCTTTCCTGGACATACAGGGAGTAACCTCTACTCGATAAATGGAGTCAGGAAAGGATATTCTGACATAAAAGTAACATTGTACGATTATTTGCTGACATTATTCTGACTGTCTGACTGTCAAACATTGTATTTGCAGAATACACAGTCTGCATCCACATTTAAATCAATGTTAAGCATTGGAAAAATGGACATAGAAATCAGTGTACTACATGTACTATTATGTTGTTGGTTACATCAAATGTATACGAGTACACATCTATGTGGACATGTCAGATGTACATACATGTACCTGTATATTAATGAGTTGCATTTTCTGAATTAGCAACTGTTTATTACATATAATGTTGTACACTGAGAGCCAATTCTATTTTTCCCCCAGCATGTACCGGTATAAACGTACCTCCGGACACAGCTAGTGCTAGCATTGACTATGAGCGATTGCATCATTTCTATTTACAGCTGAAAATGAGAAGTATGTACAAGTATTCAAGTACATTCAATTAAAATTTCAAACAATTTGGAAATATACACTTCTAGTTCCAAAACTTGACTTGCAAAATGACAGTACATGGAATATTGTACAAATTTGCACAGATTTCAAAGCAAAGCCAAGGCCATTCAAGCATATACTGTTCAATGTCACTTGCAAAACAACAATTTGTAAACAGTATAGACTTCTCTCCAAGCACCAGTGCTTTTATTGCGCTGTCAATTCTGATACAATGAGCACAACCCAACCCAGTTCAAAGCCTAATTCAATCACAAGCATTGTACTAATCTACAGTTCTCCCAACAAATAAAATGAAAGACATTGGAGAAATTCGATTTAATCAATTTTTTTTTCTTCAATGAAAATTAAAGCAGTTCTAATGTTGTTATTTATCAAGTTACAATTAACGCACCAATACAAATTTATAGAGGAAGAATGGAAATGGAAATGGTACCAGCAACTATAGTGGAGAGAAGGCCTACAGGTTTGTATTTAAAGGAGATACACACTAACATCCTGTACCAGTAACATTAACACAATGTGCACTTAATATGCAACAAAATGAAATGATTTAACATACTGAATTAACAAAACTTGATAACAACTCCACATTCAAATTACAATTCTTTGGTTACAACATCACCACAGTAGGGCCTGGTATCCTTTTTAAACTAATGACAAAAGAACACTACAAATAGCTTACTGGTACATTATTAAACAATTTTGAGGGGTTTATTCTTTAAAAAATTCAATAAAGTGTATTAAAAGTATCCATCCTACACGTGAGTTTTCATTAAGGTTTGCTTGTATACAGCGTCATGTTACATAATGTACATACTGCTCTGACTAGGGTGTATAAGAAAAATACCAGCGATTGTTTTACATTTAAAAGCTACAACATGTACATGTACTATGTATCCAAATCTCTTAAGTTCATGCACTTTGAATACGTACATGTATGAATCTTCTGGTTGGAAGAGCACTGCATAGACTTAAAAAGGATACATGTTTGCAATTTCCACTACCGGTCCTTGACCAGACACCAAGACATGCTTATCATGAAACTGTGGCAGTATCCTGAGAGGACTGTGTGACATTACAACTTGATCTGGAGAAATCTGTACAAAATAAAAACATACAGTAAATAATTAGCTCAATAATACATCAAGTATCATACCTGGGAAGTACATGTACATGTATGAGTGTTATCAGCAGCCATTTTTTGTTGTTGAATGGTACATGTAGGAAGGCAATAAGAAATTGTATTTCTTAGCAATGAAGCAACTGCTTTAGATGCCACGCACTGTCAACATTCTTTAATTCATTATATACAAAATTATATTATTTTTGAATAGGAATATTATATCTTGTGTTTCATGGCAATTTTGCCATCAACAAACCTTTGGTCAACTTCAATAATTACGTTCAAAATTAAAAGGCAAATGAAAAGCAGTTCTAGTTCTTCACATACTTTTCCTTTTCCCTCCCTGTATAAAAATGTTCATGTACATAAAAAACACTGTTAGTGTTAATTACCTTACCACATTTGTTTACTCTTTACCTAGGCCTATACTTAACAGGCCTACTCATACAGGATGTGCAAGTGAATTGAGATCAGGATTGTCAAGTGTAAACAAAGGAAATTAATAAGTTCAATTCATGTGGGTGAACTGTCGAGGTCTAATTACCCTCAAAGAGCACTGTCTAATAATGGCCTTGGGCCAGCTTTGAGTCAGCTGAATGCACATGCATGTGTGCATGGATTCATATAGGTTGTGTTAGTAATTAGTACATGTATGTACACAAACAGTGTGGCTGAGAACTCCAATGGTGTAAAATCCCTTTATGAACACATCAAGAAAGGAAATCCCCTCCCCACCAAAAACAAAAATTAACAGTAAACAATGAAGTTAACCTAACACAAAACAAAACATGGAAAGATCCTATTTTGGCTAGCATTTAATGCATTTTACACTGACAAAATTCCACCAAAAGCTTCCCCCAACAGATACATAAAATAATTTAAATCTGCTTGAAATTGATTTTGTTTTTGTTTTTTGAGGGGGGTATATATTTTGGCATTTCTCTTGCAAATTCTGTCAAAGGAACATGAAAGTGGTAAATTTCTTTTTAAGATAATCACTCAAAAATTATAAATCCAGAATATTAATTTTTCTATTTAACTTTTTTATCTGAAATCAGTAAGAAAAATAAATGCACAGTAATCTCAATTTTGTGGGAAAAGGGGAATGTTCAAATCAGACGTCAAGTACATGTAAAACAGAATGCTGTAATAAACTTCTGAATTCCAATTTCATTTGACTCAAACATTGAGAAAGGTTTCAAAGTGCTTACCGGTACTTCCAGGATATCTTCAAGCTCACTAGCTTTCTGCTCTCTGAGCGAATTACCAGCATTAGTGATAAATACGGTGGGTACTCTCATCTTGCCCTTGTCATTGGTAAGTAGGCGAAAAGCTTCCTTTGCTTCAGGTAGTACTGTCTTACCCCTCTTAAGGACACCATCGATATCGAACAGAAGACCAAAGCTTGGTAGGCTTTGCTGAAATGGGATGAAACATAATTGTAATACTCATTAGTAATAATAATAATGATGATGAAAATAATAATGTTAATAATAATGATAATAATAATGATCATAAATGGCCAAATAAGTTGCCAAGATACAAGTTATAAAACTGTGCATGTATATTTGTACTACCAAAAGAAGAGAAAAATGTATGGTATAGTGTGACCATAGTTTGCGTGTGACCCAAGTTCGCTATCTAAATTGGTAAGATTTTGAAAATCTGATACCCCTATGGAAAGAGGAACATAAAATTACCCAGAGATAGAATTTTCTCTGGAATCGGGTGTGAAATTATGAAAATATTGACGAAAGATTGGCACATTTTGCGGTCATTTGCATTCACTCTGAAAAATTATTAACTTACTAACTTAGACACGGAAAAATATGAAAGTAAGAAGTGGTAACATCTGATTGTATGATATCTTGCATTGTTTATAAATCTGCTGTAAACCTCCATGCGTGAAGTAAGGTCTCATTGTTTTTATGACTTTTTTAGTTGCAGTGCATGGCCACGCTGATTCAACATCAAATTTTTAGATCGCGACATCCCCAGAATCGTTCGACAATAAATTTTCTAGTTGAACCAATTTGTAGTAAAAAACTTTGCCATCCATTTGGTAATAATTGAAATAGTCTAG
>JARBES010000130.1:21688219-21702067 GCA_030265145.1 Strongylocentrotus pallidus
GAAATGAAAACCTTGGAATAAGATTCTTTTTTTTTCCTTAAGAAAGAAAAAACACAAGAATGTGAGCATAAATGAATTGAGGAAAAAATTCAACTGAAAAACAGTGGTAAAACCAATTTGATTATCATGTTTGGTGGTGTTGATAATTAAAGAAGAAAAAAAAACTAATGAGAAAATCAGGCCTGATGTGTGGAAAAGTGGAACACTAGGGTGTATGTAGATGCAAAACGCCGGAATTCGCCGGTGTAGCATGCTGCCTGCTGCGATTCTGGCAGGCCTGCGCAGGAAGGAGCGCAGTTTGGTGTCGAGGGGGAGGTGCGGGAGATCAAAATAGAGAAAAAATAAAAAAATAAGTAAGATGACCTGGTCTGGTCTAATCAACTGATTAAGATACTGGGTGATGGTGTAGGAGTATCTATAGTGGAGTGGAGTTTGGTGAAGAGCCAAATCCTTTTTCAACAACATGGGATGGGCTTACTTTAAGATAAATTTTAAGTTCTCAAAGAAGATTTTTCATTTGTAATGGTGTTCAAAATTAGTACAATCATCGTGTATGGAAAGTGTAGATATTCATGATTTGCTTGTGGATTTGTGTTGCAGCTTGTATGTTCTAATTTTGTTCTTATTTTTATTTTTATTTTTATAGCTTCTCTTAAATCATATTGACAAAACTGATGTTTTGCTGTTACCCGATGTTCATGTAAAGCTTCTGGAGATTTGGATTATAACAGCTTGTGTATTTATATTTAGGTACAAATTTACTTCAAATAGCTTGTGTATTGCCCTTTGTAAAGACTGGTATGATGACAAAACTTGTCATAAAATTTTGTCTTTTTTCTTTATTATACTTTATAGTCTTAATGAAGCACAAATCATCTTGGATGTAATTGTAATTGCATTTAAAGTAAAGATAGTGTCAAGGCGATGAACTGGCCCAATTTATTTGATTAAGGTATGATCTTTTTTTGATGATTGTCGAATGCAATTGATTGTTTCAAGTCGGTGAGGAGATTTTATTCGCCAAAGCTAGTTCCTTGATGGTCATTGTTAAAAGTCTGGTTTCTGCAGCTTTTTATGCTTGTACCATGTCTGTAAAATGCTGCAATATTACTTAAAAGTAATGCACTAGGATACATATGGGTTAGAGTTTGGGAAAGGATTGACATTTCTAAACAATAAAGTATGGACTTATCACAGAATCCTAATTTGATTTTAATATGCCTGTGTATGAAGCATCTAAACTCTTATTTCACTACAATTTTTTGATTGTGATCGATTTAAATTTAATCATGGACATTTGAAAATGGAATGTACATGTATGCCTTTGCAACGACACGGTCTTGCAGTGTTATTAGGATGCATCACCATTATTTATCTTTATAAATGCATTTCAAGTGATATTTTTGCCCTACAATTCATTCTAAATTCCTAATTTTGTTTTTGCAATATTTAATTTCATAGAGGTCCATTCAGTGACAGTGAAGTGTTTTGTATTGCAGATAAGTGTACAAAGTAGGAGGATATGGTCGTACGTGTATATTATGTTAAGAAAGTAATGCATGTAAGTGTGTTTCATCTGTGTTGCTAAATGTACAATGCTGTAAATGTGACTTCAATGCACTAGTCTGCTTCAACATGCTGAGAGGAACCAATTGAGCTTCACAATTGATTTCATATATTTCATGAAGTGAGAAACCTGTAGTTTAGAGTCTGCACTGTAAAGTGAAGCTAAAATAGGCTGTATGGTATCTATTTGTACCGCTCAATAGGCCTCGTCAGACTAGTAAATAAATGTCTGCTTGATAGTATCATTGCATAAGTACATGTAGATCGATTATTGAATGACGCAATGACTTTATTATAGATCGATATTCAGTTGTGACATAGTAGCATTCAGTTATGCCATAGTATAAGTCAATGAAATCATTTTAACAGAAGACATTAATAATCTTTACTAGAGTGAGGTTATGAATGATGACCTCGAGGTCAGATGTCATTCCCATATTGCAATGAGATTTAAATGAACCCATCAGGAAGGGGGGGGGGGGGGGGAGTTGAAAGGAATGGGAGCTACAGATGTATGATGTCCATGGACATGATCCCGCTTGAAAAACTGGTATCCTCGTGCAGGGCTCGAATAAAAACATTTTCCGGGGGTCCAGCGTCAAAGTCGTCGGACCTTGTGTACTGGACCCTTGTTGTTTAGCCCTGCCGGATGGCCTGTTTACATGCTAGAGCCTTTTAACAGGTCATCTGTGACAGGTGGTTGAGCAGTTGTGTTCATGTAATTTATAATATGAAGTCCCGGTTTCAAAATGATTGATTCACATTTTCAAAGAAGATAATAAACAAGAACACACTAAGTGTAAGTACTTGGATTTGTTTGCAAGTGTCTTTTTGTACCATACAATAGTTTAGTATGTGCTCTTGGTGATATGAGCTTGTATGCTTGTTTTTCATAGTGTGCTTGAGATGTTGTTAGTGAAGAAGCATTTCAATATGATTCTAACCATGATACCCTTTCTGAAAGTTGCAATTCTTTGCACAGAATACATGTACTTTTCATTAGAATATACCTTGTATCTCTGATCGGCTTCGAAACGAATTGTTCCCCAAATTTACTGTCCATGCAATGTTGCTGTTAAATCGGGTTAGGGCATGGTTAAAATCATTTTAATATTTCTTTCAAGATCCCGTTGCACACTGGCTGTTATTTGCCCGAGGTAGGATCGCATTGGTGACTAGTGCAGTTTGTGATGTGCTACATGACAGTGGCATTGTGCAATAAGAGATTAGAGAATGCATAGATGGTGAATAGTGTGAACATTGTTTAGTTCTGTTGGCATATGCTCCAACAGTCTTCACAGGATTGATTGGTGGAGGTAATGAGGCAATCAAAATGATGCATCGTGTGCCCTTTTGCACGAAGCTGAACATACACAAATTGTACATTCATCCTTTTAAAGGCGAAATCCACCCTGACA
Source organism: Strongylocentrotus pallidus (assembly GCA_030265145.1). Lineage (NCBI taxonomy): Eukaryota > Metazoa > Echinodermata > Echinoidea > Camarodonta > Strongylocentrotidae > Strongylocentrotus > Strongylocentrotus pallidus. Next base: position 21,691,204 of record JARBES010000130.1, read on the forward strand.
TGAAGTTGGTTTCAATTCAAGCAGCAATTTTAGGGAAAAAGATCATTGAAAGTGAGCTAAATCTGATGAAAGTAGGAAAGTTGTGGATTTTTGTAGTTTTTATTGATGAAACACAAATAAGAGCACATATTTTTTTTATTTATTGGGGGGGGGGGGGAGATTTTTTCATAAACCGGGAGATTCTACATCGTTGGCGGGAGAGCTTTTTGGGCGGCGGGAGAATGAGCCTGGTGGCGTGAGACTCCCTGTATTCATAATTTGAGAAAGGGTCATTATTTATACAGATCGCTTTTTATAATCGAAGAAGCGGGTCGCTATTCATAATACAAAATAGGGGTCCCTATTTGTAATACAAGAAGATTGAAGATGAATAGCGGTCCATGTGACTAATGACCCTCAATGTGAACTACGAACTGTGATATCAATGTGAACTATATTGGTATATTTTTATTGTAATAAAACTTGTAGGTATAATATGGAGGGAATACATGGAAAGTAACAGATGAAAAGACAAGACCAAATGGCTATAACACATAATTCAAAGATAGTGGGCCACTTTATTTCACCAATGCATAATATATATACTTTGTATTTTACATACATACATATATTTACGCTGTACACTGCTGCACAAGCAACTCATCTGCTTGGCTAGCTTTCATGCCCATCACATAACATCGCCACACATTTAGGGGCTTTCCCACTGCTGCAGATAAACAATGACTGCATCGGAGAATGCAATGGGAACAGCCATTTATTTCTTCATGCATATTTCATTAATATCAACATAATATAAAGACAGGATAAACATAGAATAAGTACCTGTTCAGTACTGGTAATCATGCTCAAATAGTCTGTCTGGAGCTAGAAGAGTGTTAACATAATTTTTGTTTTGTTACACAGAGTACATGCCCTTCTGGCCCCAAACGGACAAATAAAGAAGAAAAATAAGTTCAAAAGAATGACATTAAATTGTCATTTCTCACCTTCTTATCTCTCAAGGAGACGTCTAACATTTCTTGTACACATGCACACATAGTACTTCGTCATGCTATTGTATGAAATTGAGGCAAATTATGTAGACATGGCCATATAACAAACAGTGAGATATTGCAATGTTAACATTAAACACACGTGTCATATCGAGCCAATAGCCAACAGTACTACAACAAAAATCAAAGACAGTTTTGATAATTTTATATATTCATGTACCTAGACCTTGGCTACAGCCCACAAGACTGACTGCAACTAAATGTATTGCAATGCTGGGAAGAAAAAAAAGGTTACCCATGAAGTGCTGAACATACCGGTAATACAAAAGCCCATCACCGCAAGCTACTAATACTGAGAAGTGTACCCTATTCTTACTGTTTATTTGCACGAGAACAGTACGAGTGTGCTAGCTGCTGCTACATTGTCACCATGGTCATGATGCACACATATAAACAAACTATTTTAATTAGATACAGTGTATGTATAACTCATTTTGCATAAAGATGTGCCATTTTTTTAATTGCTGTGCAAGTGTGCATGTACGAGAAGAACACACAATAAGATGGTGTTTGGGAAATTCTTTGTCAAGTTGAAAGGGATGAATATTATGCCATACAAACACATGTATATTTTAAATAACCACATGACCATCGAAGGGCAAGATTATGGTGTAGGTGAGTTGCTAATAACTTCTCTACCTTTCGACAGGGGTTTAACTAAGCTAAACTTTGAGTTCAGGTCGTTTCAACCCAATGTATCTCCTGATCCATGTAAAATGATCTCATTTCAAATCTGTAATTTTCCGCCAAACTACAACCTTGGGTCACAAAAGCATATAAATGAATACATATATTTTTACTCCAACATACATGTACTGTCAAACAAATGATTTAGAATGTTTTGTTTATTTGTAGTACTAGTGACTCTGTACAACCACAGACTACAATAACCTCTCTCATTTTGAAAATAATCCTTTCATGGGGGAAATGGCAATTCATAAAATGGTTACATTCAAAGGTTCTCCTCTCTGTTTTATCTAATTCTACACATGACTAGAAGACCAATGGTTGAATTTTTAACCAATGTTCTATTTTCTGTTACAATTCATGAATCCTTAATGTTGTCAAATTGAATATAAAAGTGTGGTAAACAATCCCAAATATCTATCACTTGAATGCTACATGACAAACAGTTTGGTCATTGCTCAAGCAGGTTATTGTCAATACATGACAACTCTACAGTACCAAGTAGAATAGTTACTATTTTTCCTTCAAAATAAGCAAGTAGAACAGAGATATGCTGTAATATAATCATAACCAAATCTGCCCATCAACCTCCTGTTTACAATTGATTTCTGTAGCATGGTAAATAATGATAATGATGTAAATGTTTTTAAAAAGATACAAAGATCAAGGCACATGCATGTAAATGCACCATGCAGAATTTCTATGATTATGATTGAATGATGATTATGAAGTACTTTTGAAGGCAAATTAATATGTTTATACCTTGTTTGTTTCATTAATGTCATTTCCTGAATTTACATTGTGTAAATAAACATAACATGAACATTAGAACATGGACATAAAGTTGATAATACACAAAAGAATATATTGAAATAATAATCATGATAATCAATAAATATATATTCTAAACTTATACAATTCTTATAGATATATAACAGTACGTATTTCAGGATGAATTGGATGTTCTCATAATCAATAGGATTTTTACCCTTGTTTTATATAACAGCTTTATATGGGATTTTCATGGCATTCCTGTGAATGATTTCATCACCCTCTTCGATGAAAATAATTTTGAAAAAACAGTCAACATTTTTGTTTACTTCTCCAAATGAAAACATATTCAATTAATAAATTATTGCAAGGCCTTTTTTAACTGTCATATATTGAACTTTATGTAGTATAAATGATTGAGAACTAAGTTCATTTCCCATGTCAACCAACTCAAAGAGTGTAAAGTAAGATATTCTCTAATCAATTTGAGCTGCAGAGGGTCTAAACAAAGTAACCCCTCACATGAGGTAGCAGTTACCCCATTCCATTATGAATCATGAATAGGGTGGATTCACAATTAATAGCACCCTCACAGGCTAGCCGTGACAGGCCAATCTATCAACCAGTGCAGTGCAGTGCAGTGCAGCAAAACTATAGATCCAAATGACCAAAGCGGTCTGAATTAAGTAGATTCATTCAATGGGATTGATTGTTATGATACCAGTGCATATTTTAATATTTAATTTGGATGTCAAAACCCATCTACAATTGATTCTGACTGAAAGTGAGTTTGGCCTGAGTTTTGTCAAAAATCAATACAAATAATCATCCTTTGGCCAAACAGTGACCGAAATGACCACACTGTTGTTTATGGGGGTTAATTTGACCATTTTTTTTCTAGCATCAGTGCATATTTTGACATAGAATAGGCAGATCAAATCTCCTTTGCTGATAATAAAGACTGAAAAAGTTTACCCTGACCAAATTTTTAAAAATATCGCGAGTGGGGTCAATAAAGCTGAAGTTATTTGAATCAGGGCATTATTATACCCTGAATAAGCTTTTTCAACCCTTTCCCACCAACAATTCTGATTTAATCCCCTTATGTCAACTTCTTCACATAATGCATCACGTGAAATCGACTAAACTCGGGCGCCGCTTGATGGCACTGAATATAATGAATATAATGTATAAAAAATACTACACCTATAACATACATGTACAATGGAACAGATGTTATGCCATCAAGTCAACATGCAAGCATAGAATAGACAACTAATTATTCCAAACTTTAACAACTTATATAGTTTAATCCTAGTTTCAATATAATTTCAAAACAGTATTTGATTTAAAAAAAATCATGCATAGATAGTCAGTTATTATAACATTACATAATCATAAAGAGTACATTATGATAATGATCCATTTCCATAACACAATTTCTTACAATGTTTATACACATTCTGAAATAATTGCTGGGATATTGACATTCTTACACAATAGAGCACATTCATTTTAAGAGCTGGTTTTTGTGCAAGACTACATATTGCACATGTTTTAAAAATACATTAGTTATATTCTAAAGTTATGGGCGAGGGCATAATAATACAATTCATATTTTCTACCTATTTATGCTTGAATCTTTAGAATATTTTTAATATTTTCAAATATAATCATATTCCTAGTATATTCACAAAAAATTAATTAATTTTCAGTAATCAAAGAGTTCTCATATCCTAAAAATCAACACATCAATTATATTTATATGACAAATCAAACACATTTCAGTTCATCTGATGGCTGAATGTTCCAACATGTCAAACCCCTTTGTTCAGACATTAGATACGTGCACATGTCCTGGTGCTATAAATTGTGTAAGACCTGGACTTTTCCATTGGGACCAGGATCTACATTGCACTGTTGTTCATAGCCTTCTTAGGGTCATAGTCCCAGTCCCTTTATCATTCCACGGGCCTGAGGCTAGACCTGAGGAGGTCTAGACAATAATGAATTTGAGAACAAAAATGATATAAACTGAGTACATATGACATTGCTAATTTCAACTTAATATCATTCTTACTCAGTACTGAACATAATTAGCCAACATAAATTAAAATGTACATATTTCATTAATAGTAACAAAAATTCCACGAAAAATTTTGAGAAATGAAAACAGCGAGAGGTGAGAAACCTATCTACACATGTAGGGTTTGAGATTGAATAATAAAGCAGCATTAACGAACATATAACGTATCGTATGTACTACTGTCTCATATCTTTTGTTTCTGTTTGAAAAGATTTTACAGCAACTACACCCTGTACATACATGTATGTTCAACTAAGAGATTGTCAAACACCAAAAGATTGTCAAAATATTCAATTTCTCACAAAGATGTAGTCCCTGTATTTCCAAACAGACATAGCATATTTTGGCCATGAATGCTTTCATCAAGGTCATTGCAAGATATGAGAAATATAAGCTCAAAAAAAAAATACTTTGATATATTTGCAAATTATTATTGATGTTACGGAATATTTAACAAAATACACTTGTTTGAGTTGAAAACAATAGTTACTTTGAAAGTCTAACAGAATGATCAAGATCATTATGTCAGACTAAAAATGGACCCAAGGAGGCATTTCTGACCAACTTTGGCCAACTGATCAACTACATACATGTACTTGTACTTAACGCAGCCCATTGCAAATTGCAAAGTAAATTACAATGTATTACACTTGAAAATAAATGCAGCATAAATTAAATTATACGATTTCAGTGTCTCTACCTGATCTACCCTCAAAAATAGAAACATAGTAGGATACTTCAGCTTGCACTTTGTAATTTCATCAGAACACTACCAGTATAATTTTCAAATCAGCAATCTATTGCTCATTCCTAGACAACTCGAACCGAGCAGAGTTGGGCAATCTTATATATACCAAGTAATGGTTTTTCTCATCTAAATCTACCTTTAATGTAATATTATGGATATCAAAGAAGCACAATACCATATGTTCTGCATTTCCTTTTCTGGCTTTCTGTGCTGCTTTCATTTTTATTTTCTACAATAGAAAATATATTTCAGGAAATCCTGATAGACTGAACTTTGAAACAAGGGCAAGAAAAATATGTGAAATCCAAACAAACATATCCTGCTCATATCATATGATTAGGAGTGCAGAACAGAAGTTTGACTAATATTCTAAAACACTACAATTATCATGTTGTCTCTTTATTAGGCCTTAGGTGATGGTGCAGTAAGATCTTGCATGGGAAGAGTATGGCGGCAAATCATATGAGCAAGAGTGCACAATAGTCATTTACAGCTTTCAACTGAATGCAAGACAAAATACAATATACTGTTCTCAAAATAAAACAGTTTGTGCATCATCAAAATTGTTCAAATATTTCCTGTATTAAGAATGAGTTGATGAAAATGTTTCCTTCAGTAAGATTATAAAGAACAGTCAAGTTGCAAGTAAAGCTATATAATCAAATTAATCTAAATAGTACTTGTACCCAATTGGGGATAGTGTATAATCCATCAGCTCAAGAAAATTTATGTTTGCAGCTTTGCACCAAAGCTATTGGATCAATGGACCATTTTCATAATGGAATCAAATTTAACGCAGAAATCTTTGTTTAGTGCCTTGTTACAAATTATTTCATTCACAACTTACAAATAATTGAAATAATTGTTAATAGTCAGAATGCGAATTGCATATATGAAATGTTTGTAGGTATGACAAACCATAAAGTTTGTCCTACCTAGCAACAGTAAATGTATGCAATTTGCATCCTGACTATCGAAATACAATTATTTGTATTAAACATGTGGATGAAATAGTTTTGTAACAATTCACTAAACAAAGATTTCTGCATTGAATTTGATTCCAATACTAAAATGGCTTATTAGATAATGGTGTAATGTCCTGCATTATTTGTTCACCACTTTAGGAAATGTTTCCATTTCACAAAACAATAACCTAATATCAATCCCATATCAACATAAAATAAGACCACGTTTCAGTTGATCCTCGCTCAGTGTAGTCCATCTCTAATGTAATAAGCCATGGTTTTCTCATTGTCAAAATACAGAGTCAGGTTTAAGAAAATAATGATCTCACCCGTACCTTTCATATTTGGCCAAATCCATGTACTTACAAGATAAATCCAATATGTCCTATTCTATCATTCATTTTCTGCTGTCATACATAACAGTACATTCATATAAAAATACAATAACAAGCAGACTTTCATAGCATGATAGGAATAGTACTTTCTCGCATTGATTTTTTTTTTACATCAGATAAGGACAAAAATAGAAATCACTTTTTTTATAGATCCGACAAACAATCATGTTTTAAGTTTACTGTACAGAAAAAACGATTGAGGTGGATCAGTCAGGCAAACCTCAGTCCCAGTACACTCTCCTTGTATGATTCACAAACAGACAAAAATCTCCCTGAGATTCAACTAACGGGACTGGCCAACAATCTCATCTAGACAATTACATTCTTTCACACTCAACCTGGAGATGATTTTTTAGAAGTTATGAGAGTAATGCCCTTGAAGCAATTCATTTTCTTTGGGGAGCCCAACACAAACTGGCCTTGATCTCAAGAATTATGCTTTGTCCGAATTTGGCATTAAGGGACCCAGACAGATAGAAACCACAATTCTGAATTAGTGGGGAAGCACATTTTTAGGTTACAATGATGGTCTTAACATGATTTCAAAAACTGAACAAGCATGGCTGCTTAATGAACTAGCTTCGTAGTGCTATATTCTTTGTTTGCAACACTAAAATTGGCTGCATCCAATCAGGCATTCAAATATTAAAGACAAATTAGAATGAATTTTGTGTGATAAAACCTACATGTATGCACTATTAAGATAAAAGTCTTGATATGAACTTAAGCACTGCTTTTGACATCGGTCAATTGTTCTAATTGTTTTACTGTGAAAAGTTATAGCCACTGGGATTACTAGGAAGATAAAGCCAACACTAAGGCTCTAGAGGAAAGACAAATTTTCTTGCTATAAAAGAGATATTTATTAGTATAATTACATGAGAACTGCAAACATACAAAAACTAGCAGTTACTATTGTAATCTCTATACTATTTACATTCTGTACAAGTTGAGCATTTTTTTTTCTTAAATACCTACATAGACAAGAAATAAATGTATTGATCACCCTCTTCCTTTTGCAAACTGCTGCTGCATTTTGACAGAGTACTATTGAACATTTGTTGAGTACGTGTGGCTGTACTTGCTTCAGGCAAAGATTATGACAACAAATACAGCTTCAAGAAACAATTTTCATCAGCTTTTATGCTCCTAGTACTAGTCTGAGCATATACATTTATATGTTCATTAGATGTAGATTAAGTTACAGGTGCTTAATGCATCCCGTAATCCAGCCTGTATGGATTGCATGGTAGAATTCTGTTCAAACTTAAAGTGTGTTTAATCTTTGGCATAACACTGGAAGTTAGAACAGAGAATCTTACCTGACATTAACATGATGAAGGACTAATCATCTAGTAAATTATGTTTCCAAATTTCAATGATATACATGTACATTACGCAACATGTTATGCACAATCCATTTCATTAGAGCTTCGCAAGTCTGCTTAGTCTGGTACAGACGTTGGTCTGTATTGATACAGCGCACATTGCATGAAATGGGTAAAGCTCTTATACCAAGCCATAGCATTGACCCTATACTGACGAATAGTCAACAAACCTAGGCCATCCTGGGTTATGTTATAATTCTTGTTCTGTCTCTTACTCTCTTTTCATTCTGGCGTAAGTTTCATCAATGTTATGGGAGTATAACTAGTTTTCAAAAGTCTGCTGAAAGAAGCATGTACCTTTTGAAGTATACACCTACCTAGTTATCCTCAATCACAGTAAAGAAGCACATGATGATTACTTAATAAAGTCGATGGGTTCCATCAGCTACTGGATGTACGCACACATGATCTCTTTTATACTGGACTAGAAACGTAGTTACACCATGAAGAGACTTGAATATCTGTTCCTTTGCTTCCAGAGACGAATCATTTCTGCTTATCTGTGTATCTCATTGCAAATCGATTCCGCACCATCTTGGATCGCTGGAAGTTACACATCAAGCAGAGGACACAGGACTGAATCATCAGTTCCAAATATTCTGTACAGGTTTAAGAGGGAGGGAACATGATGGCTGGACCATGCATAGATCATAGGTTGAGTCTCTTTACAACAGGTACCGAGAGCTGCGACACCACAGTTACAGCAGGTACCAAGCGCTGCAAAACCACAGTGACAGCAGGTACCAAAAGCTGCGACACCACGGTTACAGCAGGTACCAAGAGCTGCGACACCAAAGTTACAGCAGGTACCGAGAGCTGCGACACCACAGTTACAGCAGGTACCAAGAGCTGCAAAACCACAGTTACAGCAGGTACCAAGAACTGCGACACCACAGTTACAGCAGGTACCGAGAGCTGCGACACCACAGTCGCTCCAGGTACATGATTACAGTTCTAGAAATGTTTCCTCCATTATGCTTCCTGGACCATGACATGGAAAGGAGCAAAGAGGGATCGCCATACACCTTGTAAACTACGCCACACAACACTGGCTTGGGAAGCACCGGTGGGAATACCTGAAGAAACAAAAGAAGTAAAGACTATACGTACATAGGGCGTTAAAAAAGAAAGATGTTGTATTGCCTTTTGCGACCGATCCCAGAATCTTGAAATCTACTGTCGGCTTTAAAAAAAAAATGTATTAAAGCATTCAAAATTAAGAAATACCAGCCCAAAGGGGGAGGAAAAAAAAAAAAGATTTCCGACCGACCCATGTTTTGGCACCTAAGGGCAATACAACAATTTTTTTGTAGGCCTAGTCCACAACTACTCTTACACTAAATATCTCTCTCCTCAATCTTTTAAACGGATACATATTTTTCCTAATAAATAATGCATATTCCTCAAATTTGATAGATCATTCATACCATAATACCTAATCAATGAGCAAAGAAAATTACAGATATTGCGTCAATTGGTTGAACAATGCAACATACGTACTACGTAGTTCCATACAGCAAAGTATGTTTTAGTGCATTTAGGTCTATAAGATATTCAACACATCTTTTTTGATCTAAATCAATCGCAAATCCTTTAATCAACTGCAAGTTGCAGTCTCCTATCTCTCATGTACATAGTTGTGAATGATATCGATCGAAAATAAGTTGCGATCAAATAATCACAAATGTTTATTAAACGGGGCACGGGTCTAAACGATCAAAATACTGCACGATAATCTCAAAGCCATAATTTCTCTTAAAATAATATTCTTTCCAAAACTCAAGATTGATACGAGTCCCCCAAAATATACATGTAAACAACATTAATGTGCGTCTTAAAATGATCTGCTGGGTCTTACTTACTTGTATTTGACCTAAATAATAGCAGGTATAGGAAGACACTGATGATGGCAAGGTTCTGAATCCGATGTAACCCAGTGGATGCCGATGGACTCAAGCGGGCAACAAAGAAAGAGCGAAGCTTCTGAAACAGACTCAGCAAAATGTTTCCTGGAATAGCATGAAAACAAAGTGATCAAATATGGTTTTGTGTCAAAAAACAAAGTCCCCAATCCATAATGATACACCATGAAGATGAACAAGAGGTAGTCCGAGGAGCCATTTATTGAATCTGTCGCTGTTACATATGAAGGGGCAGAAAGTGTAGCACAATTTACTTGTGGAATGCTCTGAAAGAGCATTGAAGGTAGATAAAAAAGAGTGCTATAAAAAAAAGGAAAATCCATCTTTCCTGTAAGATCAAAAAGCATTATATTTACAGTGGTTTCCATGACATGTGGGTAGGAGTGTATGTTGATTACCACCACATCATGCATAGACAAATCCAGTAAAGTATAATTATGGAAGAGTAACAAAAAATATGACTTTGTCTTTTCTTTCTCAAATTCATACTGACTATGGTAAAAATATACAAGCTGACATTCCTATACATACCAGGTGATGAATGCTTGGCATTTTTACAACTATTCGTTGAACTGCTTTCTTTTTGCTGCTGCAGCTCTGCCAAGTATTTCAAGTATCTCATCTTTCTCTCTGGGCTTAGGACAGTGTTGGTCTCCACATACTCCCTCGCAGCCTTCCATTGCCCCTGAGTTATATAGACTCTCTTGATGTACATTTCTAGGACCGAGCAGTACTGGTTGATGGACCAGCCATTCTGAGTCTTGAGCCACTGAGATGAGAAGGACTCGGCTTCGTTGAAGCTCCGGACTTTGCTGAATAGTAATATGCTGGAAAGGGGAGAGAACAGTGT
>JARBES010000130.1:21903743-21916155 GCA_030265145.1 Strongylocentrotus pallidus
CCAAATATATCAAAATTGTAAAGAATCACTATCTACCCAATTTTCAAAATTTCCCAAAACTTTGTATTACCTTTAACCGAGACTTAAGATTCATATTACTGTGTCTTGGACTTACTTTAGCTAGTTGCTGAGCAATACCAGTCCACAGTATAGCAATAATCTCCAGCATCCCATCAATAACATCGGTATCTTTGAGAGAGAGGCCCTCCTTCTCTTCCTCCTCTTCTTCCTCTGTAGAGGCATCCCCACCTGCTGACATCAAGGAGTTATGGTGCTCCTCCTGATTGATGCAGCCTCGCACGCAGCGGGATAAGAGTAACATGAAATCAGCTGCAAGTACATGTATAATAAAGAAATCACAAGATATAGTTGGTTCAGGGATGCCAGTTAGAATTGATCAGAGGGCCTGAAAATCACCAAGAATGAGCTAGTTTGTACACAAAAAACCTAACTATGGTATGTCGCCAGGGCCTGAATTCTGGCTATTGCCTGAAAACTGGCATCCCTGTTGGTTACAGGTTTCTTTGTTTTAGGGTTGCATATCATAATGTAACTGAATGATCCTGACATGGGATGTTTATCAGAGTAAACAAGTAATATCACATTATTTATTCTTCCCAATGCACTTTTTAAGAAATTAAATTAAAACCAGCTATTATTACATTTTTGACATTATCTGCACCACGGAGGGGAAAAGCGATTTTAATCACCGTGACCCTTGATCTCTCCTCCCGGTTCTGATTTTGATATGCAGGTGTATATCACTGAACTGGGGATCACCCCTCCTCATATACGAAGGGTGCAGTGGCTTTCTTAAATGCATATGGGCTGACTCTTTACTACACAGGGCCTCCCTTAAATCCGAGACGGAGACTTTGCCACTGAAACATAGCCAGCATGAATGAAAGAGGGGAGGGGTATGTTAACAGACGACATAAACTTCAGGCATCCACCTGGATGGATTCAAATCCGCCATCTTTAGATTGACATGCAGATGCTTAATACCGACTGAGAAAATTCGCCTCCTTAATAACTTAACACAAACATCATGACAGGTTACAGACTCTGATAACAGGCTACTCTTAGATATACTGAGTAGCACGTCAATCAAGAGTATAAAAACACAATGTCATCTTAACAATGTGAATCGGGACAAACCTGCTGTGTCGACAGACATGTGCTTATGAGCATACTGGTAGAAGACCCTCGCTGCCCCTCCATTCATACAGATAAGAGCCATGACACGTTCTATCTGAACGCTAGCATCACGATCCGTCGGCTGGAAGGACTTGAAGAGCAGACTGACGAGCCTACGAGATACGGGAGGCGAATCCATCTCCAGTCTAGCCAATAGGTCTTCCACTGGGACAATACTCCATACCTAGTGGAAGTGATAGAATGAATGAATTCAATTCAATTAAATTTTATTTCACATTTATTTAAAAACACATCAGAATATATTCAAACAAATCAGTATAAATTAAATAATATAAATATAACAACGATTATGTACATGGCACTATGAAAGAAGGATGAAGGGTGGTGGATGCGAGGGATCAACATAGGACATTGTCCTGTCAAGGCTAATCCCCTATTTATCCACACCATACATAAAAGAAAAAAACAATAAACAAACAAACAGATAATATAACATAGCATAATCACATGAAACACAACATAAATAATTACTTAAATCACATAAAAGGCAATTGTTTGCAATTATATACATGACTGCCTAGAGTGAAAATAGTATGAGAGAATCATACTTTCAAGTAGGATCTTCTTGTGGACCAAAAGAAAGGCAAGTTCAATTAGAATATTCACACTAAAGAACATTCCAGCAACTTTTATGAGCACTGTGTATAGTTTGTAATACCATGTGTGTTTTGTACATCAACACTCTACATTAAAAATGATCATCATTTGGCCTCTCCTATCGAAATGAATGCAGAATAAAAGGATATTTACTATCTGCTGAATGACATTCTTCTCAAACAAGAACTATGTAATCAGAATTCAGAAAAGCTGCTAAACATTTTGGTGTGGATCTATGGCTCACCTTGATTGTCTTGAGACCTTTGACCTTTAACAGGAGGTCAACAAATGCCAGGATGACCTTCTCTGAGGTGTCGTGGATGAAGCTCTTGAGAGATGGAAGCAAGTTCTTGAGCAGAGGATGGCTCAGAGGATTGTCAATCACAAACATCAATCCCTGCAAAGAATCGAAATTTAAAATTTAAAAAAAAAATGATGGAAAAAGTTCCCCATTCCCCATCAAAGAAACTGGCTAAGATGACACCCTTTCAAGGTTAAGGCCGCCATTTTAATCCGCGAGTAAACATTGCGTCATCAATGTTTTCAGTTGCGCATGTATTGTTGCGTCACTGCCTGAGCTGCATGCTCACATCATATTGATGGTGCTTGTGCACTCTTATAACCGTGAAAGGGTGTTTTGGCGATTTCAACAAACCAGGTATTAATTTGCTTCACAATTACCCATTGTGGTTACATATTCTTACACCTTTAATACAGAGCAAAAGTCCACACAAATCACATGTAGAATGCATTAGAGAGATCTAGGCCCTGCATTATAAAGAGTTGCCATTGATTCAAATCAATCGCAACTGTATAAGAGTTGCGATTGCTTTCAAGTTCTATTGATTCAAATCAATCGCAACTCATTATAAGACGGGCCCAGATGTACTAAAATGCAATAACCAGTCACAACAATCAAATTTAGATTTAATAGAAAGATTTATTTAGTCAGAAATGGATACCTTTTGCTTCTAGCAACAAAATAAAGGTATTGAGGGAAAATGTTTAAAAAATATACAATTTAAAACACTGAAAAGACTTCCATAATTTTTTATATACTATATATATATAGGAAATAGACACCCTAAGCTACATTATCATACCTTGAACACAGAAACTCTGACATCACTAGAGCTTGCATCAAAGGCCATGTCCTGGATCAGTTTGGATAGGAAGGTGGTCAAGACATGGGCCGGAATCAGTTCCCAGAACATTCCTAAGATCCTGCAGACTCCTTGGACACCGGTCACTCTCAACACTGGACATGGGTCTTGCAGGAAACCCTTCATAAACAAAGAAAAATTTAAGAAATGTGAATTATTAAAATACCCTCTAACCACCTACTGCTTTGTTACTCATAGATCATATGTGTGCATGGAAAAGTATTAGGATGAAAACTAAATTACTCATTAAATACTTTAAAACTTTAGTAAGTAGGGGGGGGGGGCCCCCGACAAGCAGAACATTCCCTTAGCTTAACTTCTTTATTTTCTCATCAAATAAAGATGTGTTTAGAGGTCAAGGTTGTCTCCGAAAGGAGTATGAAATAAATTAAAATTATTAATCAAACTTGGACTCCTTGACAATACTGCAGCCAAATCCATGGATATAAAAGGCATTGTCATAAAATTGGGAGTTAATATACTATTACCTTCATACGGTGTATTGATTTCTGAATAATTCAGTCAATTTGCATATGCACTAGTAATACAGAAATTTGTAATAATATGCATTGAAGCCATTGATTATTTACAAAAATAATTGAATTCAATTTTTTTATTTTTTTATTTTTTATCAATTCATTTTCAATTAATATATAATTCAATTTAAATTCAAACCTAATCTTTTTTTTAAATTTAAACAAATTAAATTGGCATTGATGTAAGCCTTTCCAGTTCATCACATTTCTTTTTTTTATAAATCAGCTTGTCAATGATTCATCCTAAAGCAGGATAATAATCTGGTTAGCACAATGAGTATCTTACTTGTAGAATGTCAATCTGTTTCTGTAGGAGTGCATCGGTCTCCTCTTTATTGGCCTCAGGATCTTGCAGAGGGAATGCATCAATGAGAAGAGCTGCTGCATTGGCTCGTACAGATGCATTAGCAACCTAGAATAATAAAACAATAATTATATAGAAATGGATTTCATTTTGGTTCTAAATCGAGCTATTCAATGTCATAAGACAGTTTTAACTATCTATTAAAGTCGAACAAAGTGATTCAATTTTCAAATAACCACAACGTCTGAAAATTCAGTCATAGAGAAAGGAGAGATTCCCCATCCATAAGACCTTAACTCTTTACTTTCTATCTTTAAAGAAAAGGAGGGCAAGGCTGAATATTGAAATTTTGATTCCCCCAAATGACCAAAATTGTAATTTTTATTGTAGCATTACTTTGTTCCGTAGAGAGAGAGAGTCCACATGGCCATAGCACATACAAATTGTCAACAATTTCTATACGGTTGTGAAGTAAAGAAACTTATGTTTTTGGAATACCCTGCCCTCATGGCATGTACACAGAGGCGCCACAATGGAGGAGGAACTGGCCTAGGTTCAGAGTCCTGCAACAGCACTTACGATCCTGCCTCTCTAGACCCTGGTGAATACGAAAGGCCTTATCATGCCACCTTTGTAAAAGTTAGTGTAACATAACCCATCTTTGTCATGTAAAGTATCCTCGTCTCTGTTGGCATCCCCCTTTTCCCCCTATTTTGTAGTTCCTTTTGTAGTTACGGACTTGTTAAAATAATTACTCATTATTTTTAAGTATCGTTTGAGGTGTTCATACTTGTACAAGCATTGCTTTTTAGTGGACTTCTCTGTTTCCAATATGTATATCTACTTTTGTTGTAAATGTTTATAATTGATTTGTAATGTTTTGTTGGAAACACAAATAAATTGAAATTGAAATGTTACTCTACATATTTCCATTGAATTGATGACACCATATAAGTATATTATATTACTGTCATGGAGTATGTCACTAAGCAAATTATACCTTGAAAGCTCTCCACAGTATAGGTTGATACAAAGTGAGCAGCATGCGGTCCACTCCTTGCTGTCTCTTCTGCTTGGTGAAGTAGCCCAAAAGCTGAATAATAAAATCAACACCAAGGATTACAAATGATATTATTTGATAACAAATTGTTTGTTATGTTGAGTATTCCATAAAGAAAAAATTACAAAACAAAGACTATATTCATTAAAACACCCCAGTTTCTTATAAAGACAGAGAAATTGGGTACTGGTACATCAAAATCTTATGATCATACTGTCTATAAAGACCACCTGTCTACAAAGACCACATTTTTTGTTTCCCTTGAAAAATGTAATAAAGGAACCTGTCTACAAAGACCACTTCTTGTGTTTCTCTTGGGCGGTCGCTATAGACAGGTTTGACTGTATACAATGAGAGTATATCTGTTTAGCACAATTCAGATTTAGTCAAGAATTACTTGAACTACACAGGTAAATAAATATTCCTATCAGTATTCTGCTGAGATGTACCTGTCTGAGTGTGAGTGAGAGGTTACGTGTTCCTACACGCCTTGCATGTACAGCACAGTGCATCAAGTCCTGAATGCAGTAGGTCTCCAGTTTGGCCGTCACAGGGGGTGCAGAGTTCCGCCACGCCTTGAAGTACACCTCTCCGTAATAATTGATCATACTCCTACAGTACCAAGAAGAAAAAAAGGATATATCAAAACACATTCTCCACTTTGTCACCCCAAAAAATACTTGATTGTCATTAAAATGAACCACACTGGTAAGAGGTATTTGGGCAAAGAGAAATCTACATGAATAAAACATTTGTTATATTGGAACACAATGTCAATAATAAACTACTCGTTCAAAGAAATTGAACAGTTGTGTTGAAGGCAATATGGATAATGCAGTACAATTCCTTATTTCTTTGTTTGTTTTTACTTTTTTGTTTTGTTTAATATGTAATTGTTTATCAGTCTATTTTGTTTGTTATAGCACTTAGAGACTTCGGTGGTAAGTGCTTTATAAGTAACATTTTTATTATTATTTATTATTATTATAAGGTTTAGGTTAAACCTTCGACTGCAGAACAGAACCTGTGAGAAATAATTTGACTTCACAGGGTGGTATTTTGAAGGAATCACATATTCTCTGTTGATTTTCACAGATATATCCATTTCTGATCGATTCCTCAAGTTCAACGATAAAAGAGTTTGTTTTTACTGGCTGAGCGAATTACACAAACATCAAACTAAGCTTATTTTGGGCAGGATTGAAGTTGCTACAGTCAAACCTACAGTGACCACCTATCTACAAAGACCACATTTTTTGTTTCCCTTGAAAATGGTTTCTCATTGAAACATGTACTAAAGGAACCTGTCTACATGGACCACTTTTTATGTTTCCTTTGGGCGGTTGTTATAGACAGGATTGACTGTATTAGCAAAGTGATTGAGGAGAGCTTACTTTGGGCATGATGGAAGTTGGTTCTTGATGGCTGAATGAAGTCGCTCTGCAAGATCACAGTCCAAACAAAAGACGAAGCTCAAGAATTTACGCCCCTAAAGAAAAAGGACACAATATCTTATTATATTCAATAGACATATTGATTTACTGAACGCATGTCAATAAATAATTGCTTTATTCTCAATGAGAAGTATAGGAGAGAAGACAAAACAGTCTATAGTTTATACTTTGCCTTCATAACATCCAACATTTATAAAATACAAAGAGAACAGAGCAGATCAACATAATGACAGCTTAATAAACTTCGGATATTTATCAATGGGAACAAATAAATTGACAAAGTCTTAAAAACTAACTAAATTTTTGTCTTTGTCACAGAAAAAGAAAAACATCCTACACATTCTGGGCTCTCTTATTTTCAGCAGTACACTCTTTTTACAAAAGAATCTGAAACTAAATTCTAAAGTACGAGGAATCAAATGGCTGTAAACGAAGCATGGATAGGCCTAAACAAAAATTCTGCAGCCCGTCAACATGGGCACTTGCAATCAAAGAGACATTTGACCTAGATAATTGTAGATTTTGTTGTTGTAGCTATAATGTCAACCTTATATTGAGACCTTAGTAACAGTATAGAGCATGTCCAGAATTCACATTTATTTGTAGTTTATTTCACACAATTCTGTTTCTATAAATACTAGTATCTTTACTCTCCTGTCTGTCCTGGATATTTAATTTCTTACCATATTTAGCTTGGGAATTTATGTTTTGCCATTTTTCTTTGTTGTTTGTTTTACTGTACCATTTCTGGTCCCCAGCATCATAATGATACTGCTGAATATGGGCTATCAAGCCATTTATTTTATCTTGTAATTCATAAACTCTATTTGTTTTTGCTTTACTGAATGCATGTTGTCTTTTTTATACGGAAAATAAAACAAACAAACAAAGTGGTGATATGTTTAATTGCTAGAAACTTACGTCATCGTTCTTGAGGAAGGTGGAATTGATGATGCATTGCTCCAGCAGCTCCTTGAGTGAAGAACTACTCTCATCAGCCAGGTTGAGTTGGGAGAATGATTCCCTCATGGAGTATAGAAGCTTCACATCCGATACCTGTACGTTCAAACAGATTATAATAATAATAATAATAATAATACTCAGATTTTATATAGCGCTTATTACAATCACTAAGCGCTTCCAAACTTGGTTATTATTACCCCGGCTTTAGCTGTGCTGTCATTACGGCGCTCTAGCATTTCAAAGAACCAATACCTTTTTTTTTTTTTTGAACCAATACCTGCCAGGTACCCATTTACATCACTTGGGTTTAGTGTGGCAAATGTAGATCAATGTCTTGCCAAATGTCTTGTCTACCCACGGTAGCCTCATCAGTATCAATATTGTTCTCCCTCAGGGCCCTGCAATCATATCATTGCAGATTACTAAGAAACTGCATAGATGGCTATAATCTTAAATCTAAAATGAGATCATACTGGAATGGAAATTAATGGAAACACACATTTTTAATTTATGGAGCTTTAATTGTATATACCTAGGCTAGTTTTGTGTGTAATATCCCCAGATTTACCTTCTTTTAGTTCAGCCTGATATTCAAAATCAAAATGTGTCTGTGACAAACTTACCATACCACTTGGTTGAAGTGTTTTCACCAGCAGGTACATGATCGTGTTTGGCACGAGTAGCTCTCGCTCAGGTAAATCAGCACTCCACCTAAAAGATCAATCAAAAAATATGAAGAAAGTCTCTAATTCATGATTGAAGAAAACAAAAATTACTGGAAACTTCAATTCATATGACTTTACAGGCAATTTAGACTGAAGAAGCTGTTTTTTAACTGAAAACTATTGATAAGCCACAAGGAAAACAGAATTTGTATTTAATCATAATGTCAATAAATGTTTGATGTTTTTGAGCTGCAATCAATTCGTTTATGGTGTTTATCAATGCTACTCATCTTTCATCTGAAATGTTTCTTGCTTTCTGAACTATTTTTTTCTTCATTGGAAACAATAGTAGCTATCAGGTCACTATTTGTGTAATCATGATAGTCATGTAGTAACATCATCTCTATCTAAAAGATATGGGAATTTTACATTCCTATTCTTTAAAAAATCCTTTAAGGTCCATTACTAGCTTGAATCGCAAAAAGAATATTTTTCTGCGTTACGATTGTGTAGCAGGAAAATGGTTGTATCATTAATGAATGCATACTTATGTTGGGTTCGGGGCCGTTGCCTCGATGGAATGTAATTTGCATAGGCAGCTCGTACAGGTGTGCGAGCTAATTCTGCCATGGAGGCCAGGGCGTGGCACCCATTAGTTAGTGTTACTGAATCATTCCAGCTTGAACTTTCAATGAGACAACTACCATGAAGCCGGCCGAAGTTGCTGATCTCGTGAACGCGAAAAATTTGGGAAGCCAGCTCGATTCTTTGACTTCCGATAAATTAGGAACTTTTCAACAACGTATTAATGACAATCAGAGAGAACTAAACGATTCTCAAATAGCGAAAATTGAGGAGATGAATAAGGGCGTGTACAAGTTCTGCAAACGCGGTAATGAGGAACAGTACAAAGTCGATGCTGACAGAAGAGGGGAGAGCTGGCAAGGACGATGCCCACATAAAGATTGCTGAAGGTATTCAAATGCTCGATCATCGTCAAAATTAATCAAAATTGTGGACAGTTCCAAAGGAGGATGGAACACCGTAGACGAGTATTTGAGGAACAGTTTGGCAGACGACTCGGCTGATGAGAAGAGAATCCATCGAGCTGATTTAAGGGCTCAAAAGAAGAAAAAGGGCAAGGATGCTGCAAGGAAGAAGTTAAATGTCCGCAAGTTCACCCCTTTTCAGCCCAAGGTGTTTACAGGCCGGACAGCTGATTGGTCCACAAGGGCAGCTGCTGTATTGCCGGACCCAATGTTGTCAGGCTATCCCACAATAATTGAAGTGTGTTATTGTGTTATTTGTTTGTATTGGGAGTCAAGAGGGATGACAGACGAAATAATATGTGAAGTTATAGGACATATGAGTTGTTCGTCTATTGCTTACTCATAGATTATGACTCTTATTGAAAGAAACTTACCATGTGTGGCACAATTTTGCAATGTTATGCTGCAGCTTGCTTGCTGAATCAGGAAGGTCAAGAAGAACGCCTGATTGAGAAGGAAGAAAAGACAAGGAATCCATTTTTTTAAAGCTATTCATGATTCAAATAATGGTGTTAGGAAAACACTATAGGATGAAAAAAAAGCAAGGGAATCAGAAATAAGTTTGAGAGGGAGATATTGAGAGAAACAGATACAGAGGAGAGAGAAAGTGAAGGAGAGGGAGAGGTAGGCAGAGCAAAAAAAAGGTCAAATTTGAAGAATACAAGAACAATATTAACAACACATTCACAACTGGAGATGACTTTTGTTACGTTTTCAGTTCTAGTAAAAAATATCCTGACAAATAAAGCTACTGTTAACTCACCATGTAGAACCGTCATAGTTTCAAGCATCTTGTCCACAATAACAGGTTTCTCTGTACCGAGGCAGCATGTTCCAACGGTCACAATTCCTTGAAGACATTTTAGGACAACATCCAGTGTAGACTAAGTAAAGAGATGAGTAGATAAGATGACATGTGTTTTATTGATATTGTTTGAAAAAATATGAAGTTAGGATTGAATCCAAGAATTAGAGGGCAGAACAACTAACACATTTGTGACTAAAATCCAACAAGCCAGCAAAAAAGATTCCTTCATGATTCTTTTACTTGCGCAATCAGCAGAGATAAACTGCATAACTGACATAGAGGGTATCGCCTGCTCAGATCCAGAAATGTGTTAACTCATAAAACTTTAAACAGAGTTAACACCTGGGGAGTGTTTCACAAAGACCAAGAACGTCTTTAAATTGAACTTAACTATGGCAGGCCGTTCATGCCACTGTTTGCTCTCAACATTTATTGGCATTGGTCTCTCAAAGGACGTACAAATCTAGGTCACAAATCTACAGAATTTACCTTTTTGATAGTTTATTATTAAAGGTCAAAATATTATCTAAAGATAATAATTAGTGGCATTATGGTGAATAGTGGCATGAACAGCCTGCCATTGTTAAGTCCTACTTAAAGTCGATCTTAGTCTTTGTGAAACATTTTCCAGATGATATACTCTTTCCAATTTCAACTTTGGACAAGAATAATGATAATACCTGTTCGATCGGGTCAGCAGATGGATTGAGTTTGGCCAGTGTCCTGGCACAGAGATCAAAGAGTCCGCTCCAAAGCTTCTCATGCTGCTTCCGAGAGACACTCAACAGCATGTCACTGATGTTAAAGTCGTCCGACTTGGATTTCTATGAATAGAGATAATAATGATGTAAGCAATCATCAATATGCAATATGAGTGCGTTGGACAAAAACAGATTATAGGAATCCACTCAAGTAGTTCTGGAAGAAATTTATAACAGGTGTAAACATATCTTTTTTTCACAACAGGATTTATAGGGTCCTATGTAATATTTATATGACATGAATTTCAAAATATTGAAATGAAATGCATGAATCAAGCACTGACATCAACATCAAACAAAATCTGCATTTTGGATGGAGCAAAGAACTTACACCATACGCATACATTTCTAAAAGACACTCACATGTTTTTCCAAGAACTCCAGGAAGGACTGACAATCCTCTGCTTGGCAAGCTGCCAAAAACAGCTCCTTTTCTTTGCTGCATGTCACCATGGTGCTGGTTCCAATTCAGTGGAGCAAACTGAAACAGTATGAAAGTATGAACATTTCATATTAAAGATGAATAGGAGTAGGGCTACATATCATTTATATAAAATAATATATTGGAAAATAATTAAGTTCCCACAAATTTATGGGCAGCAAAATAAACAACCCCATAAAACAAAACTCATCCTTAATCCTATTCCTAGTAGTAGATGAAAGTCTAGAGCTGCCAAAGGGATTACCTATTATAAAGTATCAAGAAAGACAAAGTCATAAACCAAGGTTTAAAAACTGTTACACAGGCAACCCAAGACCTAACCCTCAATATGACTGTTTCTT
Organism: Strongylocentrotus pallidus; assembly: GCA_030265145.1. Taxonomy (NCBI): domain Eukaryota; kingdom Metazoa; phylum Echinodermata; class Echinoidea; order Camarodonta; family Strongylocentrotidae; genus Strongylocentrotus; species Strongylocentrotus pallidus. The sequence goes on from JARBES010000130.1 coordinate 21,915,105, forward strand.
TTTCTTTTCATCCAGCCTCCAACAAACTTGTTCCCTCATGGCTGCAAGAGGTAAAGTATACTTTTAAGGGCACTTTAGGTGACTCGTGCAGCTACAGAGAAATTTTCAGTAAAGCTCGACCCTAAGGCCAAGGCTATATATGCTCTGTTTTTTAGCGCAGTCCAGAACCCCATTTCTGTAACAATAAACTCGGCTGGCTGTGATGCCTGTAAAAGTACATGGAGTTTGTTTTGTGAAATGACCCCCAGGCATGGCATCATCCTGGATAAACAGCAGGGGCGCTGGTCCGAGATTAAGGATCGTCCGCATAAACGAGAATCGTCTTCGTAAACGCGGACAGACGCGTCCTAAAAAAATAAGGATTGTGGCATGCCCATTTTCACAGACGTTTTTTTTCTTCAGCGCTCTGCCGGTGTAGGGTTCCTAAACCGCGCTCGGCCTGGGAACACGAAAAACGGATTCCACATAATAAAATACCCCCAGTTCACCATCTACTTTTAACGGTTTTCCGTCTTCCTGAGGATTTATTGTTCATATCGTGAAAGTCTCTGTGTAAAGTTAGTGTGAAATGCATCAAGGAGCATCATCGCGGAATCGGAAATAAGAATCGTCCTCGTTAACGAAGATGGTCCTCGTTTATGCCGACGATCCTTATTCTCGGACCAGCGCCCCTGATAGTGATAAAGTGAAGTTTTCAGGTAGTTCAACAGTAGGGGCGCTGGTCCGAGAAAAAGGATCATTTGCTTAAACGAGGATCATGTTCGTAAACGCAGATAGACGCGTCCGCTAAAATAAGGATCATCCACATTTTCACAGACGTTTCATATTTCTGATCCGATTATATGAATGATGATAACCAGCAATCTTACTCTAGTCTTGGCTCTTTTAAAAAATGAAACTCTTTAAAGTTAAATCCAGACAGAACTGAGCAAGGAAGAAAGTCGAAGAAAAAAAAAAGGTGAAAAAAACAAAACAAAAAATTCAAAACTAAAGTCGAACTTCTAACTAGATCGTTGCAAAACATTTAGATCTACTTTCTAAAATTGAGTTA
>JARBES010000130.1:21954787-21970224 GCA_030265145.1 Strongylocentrotus pallidus
AAAGAGATAGAGAGAGAGAGAGAGAGATAGTGTGACAGAAAAGGTACCATTATCATGTGTGTATTGCAGGTAACTATAATACCAAGATTTTACCCTAACACTTGAGGTAACTTACCCGTTAGCAAAACACTGTTTCTTCCATAGCATACCTGTAGAACCTCATATTAATATAAACTAGATGGATCTTCGACTGCGTGCCATCGAAGATGATACCTCCGCCATAGAGCGATTATACAAACCAAAACAGAAGCAATTAAAAAAATTCAAGTTTGATTGTAATCCACTAACAGGTTCTCAGAATATTCTGATTACAAGCTATTTTTCATATAAATGTATGACCCTTTAATCTTTGACCTCATGACCCCAAAATCCAACCAGTTCTTTGGCTTCTCAAGATACATACGTGTCCCTAGTTTGATAGTAATTCTTTCGTCAGTTCTAATGATAGTGCCTTCACAAACTATTTTTGCACACATAGTGAGCCCCATGACCTTTGACTTCAATGACCTTAAAATCTAATCAGTTCATTGGCTCTGCAAGATACAAACATGTCTTGAGTTTGATGGTAATCTGTCAATCGGATCTAATGATGGACAGACGGACAGACAACCCAAAATCTAATCAATCAAACAAACAATTCCATTTATATGAAAGACCTAAATAAAGTTCTCATGTTCTTGACTCGGTTTTGCCAACACTGTTCCATATTAAATGTACCATGCATTAAAAAAACATACCTCCGATTACATCATAAAATAGTATTGTATGTGCTTGTATAAAGTCATTTGTGCTTGTGATAAAAAGAAAGTTAGAGTGCAACACCCCTTGAAAAGTCATGAGTATCACACAAACAAACAAATTACAAGGTGAACGAAAAATATCTGTTAATAACCATCACTTCCCAAGATACAGAGACCACCTGCATAAAGCCTCCTTCAGGAAAGCAGCAGAACCAGCAGTAAACCGTGACGGTTTTGTTTATAATGAAGTACCGTAATTAACGGTGTATAAACCGCAATTTTTTTGCCGCCGAAAAAAAGTCGGGGGTGCGGTTTATACATGGAACACAAAAAAAATAAAAAATTTAAGTTTCAATTTATTCCCCTCCACCTGGCGCTATGCCTGGCAATGTCTCCCAGCTCAGTAATCGGTGTGTTGACACGCCACTCGGAAACTAGAACAACACTCAAATTTGTCTGTCATCTTGGTTTGAAAGTAATCTTTCTGATAGATATCAATATGTAGTTTATAATAATAATTCCTCCAATTTTTCTTCTATTACACGGCGTACCACAAGGTTCTATCCTAGGTCCTCTACTGTTTTTTAATTTACATTAATGATCTTACACATTCAGCTGCACCTCGCAGTTAAATGAAAGGCCTTCCCGCATGGGTTTTTTAACACGGACCTGGCTTGCTGCCGACAGAGTCGACAAAAAGAGGGGTGCGGTTAATACACGAGGGCGGTTATACACCGTTAATTACGGTATGTATCACTTTCACTATATGAGCTAGATTGTGACATATCAGTGTTTTTCCTTCTTGCCGATGGTTTTCTCTCCCTCTTTTTATTCTCTAACTCCTCCTCATCGTCATCATGGTCTTCATCGGTATCGTGTCCAAATAGTTGGCGTCGCACAAGTCCAGCATAGAGGCCATTAGATCTGATGAGTTCCTGGTGCTTGCCCTGCTCGACAACCTGCCCCTGATCAATGACCACGATGCGATCTGCCTTCTCGATGGTGCTGAGGCGATGGGCTACGATGACTACAGTGCGTGTGTCAAAGTTCTTTGTAAGCGCTTGTTGGACCTGTCAAGTAATATGATGAAATATGTTTAATAGTTACTTTGAAATCCATTAAAGTGTATAGATGAGTTTATGTATATTTTGTATATTCATGCAATGAACCCCAACATTTTATGGACTCAGAATTTATACCAATAACTTCATCTATAGTCAGATTTTATCAGCATAGTTAACATCAAGTGATCTTTGACCTATAATATCTTACCTACAATTCATTCTATATAATCAAAATTTGTGACCTAAATGTTTTCATGAACCATTGTTAGAACCTATGTCTTACTCTCAGTATACAAGCGAGACAATTATTGAATTTAAAAAAATGATTTGAATCATTTCTTTTTTACATCAGGGGGGGGGGGGGGGGGGGCGGGGGGTAGGTGATGTCTGCCTGTACTGAGAGTTACTCAATTACTTACCAAGTGCTCGCTCTCTGCATCTAGAGCACTGGTAGCTTCATCTAGGAGCAACATCTGAGGGTTCCTCACCAACGCTCTGGCTATAGCTACTCTCTGCTTCTGGCCACCTATAAAGCAAATCAAAGAAAACACATTGAATTCTTTCTGTGAATGCACTCCCTTGACACTTAAAGATTACATTGAAGAGGGCATCTACAAGTTGTACTCTTTAAGAAAAATTGATGTCTCAGACATTTTACAAACCCAAAGAGAAGCAATTTTTAAAATTCAAATTTGATTGTAATCCATGACAGGTTCTCATAATATTGTGATTAAAGCTATTTTTCAAATACATGTTTTAGACTTTGATATTTGATCTCATGACTCTAAAATCTAATCAGTTCATTATAAAGATAATGCGTTCACAAGCTATTTTTGCATACATATTGACATGAAAGCCTTGAACTGGCGTGTCAGAGCCTATGTGGAGCACTGGACAGGACTTGTGTAGTGACTCGATAAGAAGATACATATTGAGCCCCATGACCTTTGACCTCATGACCCTAAAATCTAATCAGTTCATTGGCTCTGCAAGATACATACATGTCCCCAGTTTGATGGTAATTTGTCTATCGGTTCTAACGATAATGCGACTACAAGCTATTTTTGCATACATAATGAGCCCTTTGACCTTGTGACCCCAAAATCTGATCAGATTGACTCTGCAAGATACATAAATGACCCAAGTTTAGCTGGAATCCATCAATCGGTTCTTGAGATAACGCAATCACGAAAACGGACGATGTACGGACGGCCAACCCCAAAACATAATGGTCATTACCTGATAACTGAAGTCCCTTCTCTCCCGTCTCAGTCTGATAACCCTTCTTGAGATGAACGATGAAGTTATGTGCATTGGATTGCTTGGCAGCACTCTCGATACGTTCCTTAGAGCAGTCCTGCAGGCTGTAGCAGATATTATCATGGATGGATCTGGCATAGAGTACGGGCTCCTGACCAACAAGGGCAATCTGAAAACAAAGACAGGGTGAGTGGTAAAGCTCAAAGTAAACGGGAATGCAATAAAAGATTGTTTTACCACGTCAAACACTACAGGATATCTTTTTCTTCTTCTTCCTTTTGAGTACAGACCTCTTTACAGAGTATTATCGTACTTGGGGGTGTGTGCAGGTGGACCACTACACCGGGGTTTCCCTCTACTCTTATACGAATAGTGCAGTGGGTTCTTAACGTGCAAAGGTAGTGACTCTTCTCTACATACCATGTTAGCTTTCATGTATCTGGTGGTCTAAAGAAAATAATAAAGAGCTTAGTTTTCTTGTAGTAAATGGAAGTGCAGATACTTATTCCTGTTGTGCTGTGTATGGAGGACAGACGTAACTTGTAATAATAAGTCCCAAAATTGTCCATGATTGATAAACACAACAAGGAAATTATTCCACAACACTTTTCAAGTGCAGATGAAATGCACTACAGCGTAGAAATAATGTAGTGTATATATATACTATATCATCGCTACCAACATCAACATCATCCTTATCTCCTCCATCATCATTTTCTTTATTATCCCTTATCATGTGTAATAATTTACAAAAATTGTTATAAGTGCTTCTCCTTTTTTGACAAGCCTCCATCCCCAATGCTGAGTATGTGATAAAATTGGCTGGTATTTCAACCAATATTCACACAAAGTACAGTCCTCTGCCCATTTCAAGTACACTTTATACAGCGTGACGTCTTGTACACAGTTTGTATTCTGTCATATAAAATAAACTTTGCCTACCTTCTGATGTAAGAAAGCGTGATCATAGTCCTTGACGTTTCTACCGTCTATCAGCACTTCTCCTGATGTGGGTTCATAGAAGTGTTCTATGAGATTGATGCAAGAGCTCTTGCCTCCACCGCTGGGCCCAACTAGGGCTATCACTTCACCAGGGGATGCTGTGAAGCTTACATCCTGCGCGCAAAGAAGGAAAGAGAAGGTTTCAATATCCAACACCAAGTCACTAATCATATAATTAACTTAAAGGCTAAATCCACTCCAATGACCTGCTTTTAATAGATGCAGAAAAACAGGAGAAACAGAGCAAAACAAATTTGAGGAAAATCGGATCACTAATAAGGAAAATTATGAATTTTGTTAAAAGTATGAAAAACTATGGAACAAGAAAATCACTACACAAATTGCCAAATTGGTAATCAGTTTGTGATGTCATTGCGTCACTATTTATGAATTGCTATTTATTAATTTCCCTTTTTATCCCCAAGAACTTGATTTCCCCATGCCTTTGCCCAGGTTATATGATTTGAATCATATTGCATGCATGACATTTCACAATCTTTTAAATAATACTATTTTCAGAAAACTGTATATTCATAATTATTAATTTTTATATAGTTTATTAAAATTCACATTTTTCATGATTTAACAGAATCATTTTTTTTTCTTCCAAATCAGTGCTTCCACCACAAAAACATATTACTATCAATATAACTTGGATGCTGGAGTGAGGAAATAAGGTTTTTAGGGGGAAAATTGGAAATTTACATTATCAATATAGAGAAAACAATTAGTGGATACGGTAGTGGGGCAACAGACTCGTGATTGAGTTGCCAATTTGTTTTGTGATTTATCAAGGTTTTCATGTCATTAACAATTATAACTTTCTTATTAGTTCTCTGATTTTGCTCAAACTCTTTTTTGATTGGTTTGTCTGATTTTTCTGCTTCTATTGAAAATAAGTTATTATAGGAGTGGACTTGCCGTTTAAAGACCATTTAGGAAGTGAAAAATTAAATAGATGAATTATATATATCAACGGAAAGCTTATAGGTCACAGATTACAAAATTATACATTATATGGCCCAAATCAACACTTCTCCTGTTTGCCATTGCAGCTTTAGGTCACAGATCAAAGGGGAGAATCGGATTAAAGGGTTTTAATCTGTCTCACACAAGATGGATTTCCTTGGTGTCTTCAGGGAACTTTGTTACCATTTAATGATCACTCATTATAACACTTTGTGAGATTGTCTGGTATTGATGACAGCAATTGGACACTTATATGAATAAATATAATTAAGAAACCCAAAAGGACATTTCTATATTAAGAGTGCTTGTACTTAAACTTACAATCAATTCCTGGCATTGTCTGCAATTTAAAAGTTCATAAAATTTGTGCAGAAACGGCTCTCCTGGATCCCCTTCACCTTTCAAAATCCTATAATACTCACATCACCTCTTGTTTTCTTACTTTGAGTACTGGAATAGACGGTCTGGTTGGATAGGCAAAGGTGACATTTTTGAACTCCAATTGACCCTCAAACTGCCTGGGTGCAAGCCTGCCTTCATTCATAATGGTGGGTTTTCTGTCAATCAGTTGAAACACTTTCCTAGAAGCACCTGCAGCCCTCATTAGCGCAGTATACACATCAGCAATTTTCTGATAACATTAAGTGCAAAGGTTAAAAAGTAACTAATTGAGATATTAGTAAGATTTAGGTTATGAAAAAGTCCTTCAAGCCTGAAAAAAATTCATATGTCTTGTAAAAAACTCATCACCTCTGACAAAGTTCTATACTGAAAAGAAACATCTCTCAAATTACTCATATTGCATTATGGGTGTTAATGATGAAAGTTTAGGTATAAATGCTTGCTCAGGAAAAAGGAACAATCCTTTTTATGAGGGATGCTTTTACAATTAGAAACTGAAATTGTCTACTTCATTCAAAGATTTTATGAACATTAATACTGGGCAGGACAAAAATATCTTTTGTTTTTTACAATACCTGGGAGTGTTTCACAAAGATCCTAAGTTAAACGTATCTCTAAGTAGGACTTTGTAAAACATATTTTAAAAGGCATAAAATTTTGTTTCAAATCATTCACATTTTCTATTATCAAGGAGAATTCATGTGCTTAATGTTGAATTTATGAAAAGTCTAACAAACTTGAATTTTTGCTTTTGAATATATTCATTTCAAGGCTACAAATGGCTCTACATAATGTTTAAGTCCCGCTTAGAGTTAAGTTTGACTTAGGATCTTTTGAAACACCCCCCAGGGGAATCGTTTTATCACTGAACTTACCTCAAGGCATACTCCAAGCTCAAACTGATAAAGAATAAAAGAAACCAGCATTCCTCCATTAAGCATGCCCTTCAAGACAAGATGGCCTCCATAGAAGAGTGTTAATTCAAACACCATCAATTCACACATCTAGGGGGAAAAGGTAGGTAGGCAGGCATACAGAGTGAGACTGACTTAGGATCTACAAAATGCTTTTGTTGATATGCTTTGTTGCAATTGGGAGAAGATCGGTAGTTACTGCTATCATTACATCAATGGAGGTTGATTGATCATAAAATATTAATTCATAAATTACAATACTATGGCGTAAGAGGTCAAGTTCTTTCTTGGTTTACTAACTATTTACGAGGCAGACAACAATACGTATCTTTCCAATGTCACAAATTACAAAAGGTAACTATTAAATGTGGAGTACCAAAGGATCTATACTGGGTCGATCCCTTGTTATTTATTATTTATATAAATGATATTATTAAAGGGGAATTGACCTCAAAGAAAACAGTATGTGGTGGTCAATGGTGTCAAATTGTCTATACAGCAGAGTTTTTGTGGTGTCCCCCAAGGTTCTGTACTGGGCCCTCTTTTGTTTCTTATCTATATAAACGATATAATTAAGTTTTCCCCGTTTGCTGATGATACATGTGCTCGTATGAATACCAGTAATGTACAAATGAATGTTTCAAATTGATCAGTAAACAGGTAAATTTCAAAATATTCTTTATGGTTTAAAGTAAATAAATTATCTTTGAATGTATATAACTAAAACAAATGTCATTTAAAGGTCAAGGAGCAGGAAAGTGCCCAATAATTTATTACTTGTTGTTATTGATAAACTTGTTATATCAAATTTGAAAAATGTAAGATTCCTTGGTGTTGCAATTAATAAATCTTTGGATTGGAATGTGCATATATAGAATTTTTTAAAGACACTTGCTAAATATGTTGGCATCATCTCTAAATTAAAATTTATATTGCCTAGTAATTAAATATTCTGTACAATAGCCTTGGTTTACCACACCTAAACTACTGCAAATATATATTTGGGGAAATACTTATACATCACATCTGAAAAAATTATATATTTTAGAGAAAAAGTCTCAAAGGAATATAACAAAGTCACAAATGCAAAGTCTAAGTATACCACTCTTAAAAAGATGCAAATATTGCCTTTATACGATTTGATTACATTGAATACTATAATTTCAATGTACTCTGTAAGACATAACATTTTTCATGTAGAGTATAGTAATATGTTTATTCAAATTTCAAATATATCCATTCATATGCCACTCGTCAAAAAGACCATTTTCATCAACCCAAAGTAAGACTTACTTCTTTATTTAATTCGAAAAATGTTGCTAGCGTGAAGAAATGGAACCAATTACCCACTTTTATAAAATTTATTTATATTATGTCCTGTTTTAAAAGCTTTGTCGCAAATACCTATGGTATTTGAAAATTTGTAGTAATACAGTATTTTGTGTAGGTATGTGTGTATGTAGTTGTTTGTATGCGTGTGTGTGTGTGTATGCGTGCGTGTGAGGGTACGGTGACTGAATAATGTTTAATTTAATGTGTTTTTGTGGGGGCCCTGCTTATAAGCAATTTGCTTCTCTGTGGTCATGACCATATAATTGTTTTTTTTATTTTTTATGCACTCTATTTTCTAATGTATGTTTTGCTTTTACATGTATATATGGTTTAATAAATTCAAGTCAATTTAAAAGATTACTATTGATATCTTTTTTCCACTGATAGCTCGGATAATACTTAAAATTTGAAATAATATGTTACAGAAATGTTAAGTTTCGCTACTATATGCATATATCTATATACCATTTTGACTTGGAGTTATCATTGTTTGTATATTTTGTATTATACCTTACGTTTTTATGTTTCTTTTTTATTCAGTTATTGTATTTGGAAAAATGAAGAAGTAAAAACAAATAAAAAATCAAATCAAATAAAGTACATTGACACTCTTCAACAACCATTTGCTGCTGTTTACATCTCAAACTTCATAATTTCCATCTTCCGGGAGAAGATCCAGCTTACCGAGTTGATGACTGAAAAGAAGCCGTAAGCTACAGCTTCCTTCTTACGTAGCAGGTAGGTGATGCGGAGCTTATTCCAGTAGCTCTTCCTCTCTCCTTCTTCATTGGCAAAGCTACGTACTGTCTTCAAGCTAGAGACGGTTTCTTCAGCCACAATGTTGGCGTTGGCCAGGGAAGTCTGAACTTTCTTGGACAGTTTCTGTATTTTAAACAATGATGCAAACATTCACATCACAATAATGTGCAATAAAAAAAAGATAGTACAGGAATACGTCAGTGGAAGAACAGAAACATTGGAAGTCTCATTGTGAACGAATGTCAGCTTCATAACAGCTTTCAAAGACATCAGTGATGACGGCAATAAAAGGAAAGAGATGATTGTAATGAAGGCGAGCCTCAGGGGAAAAATGCTGTAAACTTACATAAGTCTCAGGCTCCAGTAAATAAGCCAAAGTAAAACGGGGAATACTGCATACCGTATTATGGTAATTTTCTCAAACTCTAGTTCTATCTTGATTATAAAAGTAAGCTCTCACCTCATAATAGCTTCCAAAGACATCAGTGATGACAGCAATAAGAGGGAAAGAGATCAGTGTGATGAAAGTCAGTCTCCAGGATATAATCATCATAAAGATGATATAACCAATCACTTGGAAGATACTACGCAGAAAGATGATGATGCTATTACTGAGTGCCTCGCTGATAGTAACTGTGTCAGACGTGAGGCGAGATGTTATAGCACCTAGCAAAGTCAAATGAAAATGTAGCATGAAACTGGGCGAGATGTTATAGCACCTAGCAAAGTCAAATGAAAATGTAACATGAAACTGGGCGAGATGTTATAGCACCTAGCAAAGTCAAATGAAAATGTAACATGAAACTGGGCGAGATGTTATAGCACCTAGCAAAGTCAAATGAAAATGTAACATGAAATTTGATTAATTCATTCATTTAATCAACAATGTACCATTTTTAAGAAGAGATTGGAGCTAAAGTTTTCAACATTTATTTGCCCATGAAAAAATATCCAACCAGAGTGTTTCTATGAGTGGCCAAGTGAAGTTGGTGAACCCAGATATATGTATAAAAGTAAATCACTTACCGGTCCTGTTCTTATCAAAGAAGCCTAGTTCTTGTTTAAGAATAGACTCAAAGAGATGGTTGGTGACACGTTGGTTGAGTCTGGCCATTGCCATGTTTAAGAATGCACCTCGAACTCCATCGGCAGCAGCACTGTTTATTGAGAGACAAGTCAATATTGTGTAAATGGGTTGTAGCAACACAACGAACGCTGTACATGAATATTTGTTCATATAACAATTCTTTTGAATAAAACAAGATTTCTTGAGCTTTGTGTTTTGAAAGACCTACTTTTATCTCTGCCCAGTGCCTTTAAGGCATTGCGATTACATGACTTTATTTGAATACAGCTCTTCCATTATGGTTACAAATGCTACATGTATCTTAGGTCATTTAAAATTGGAATATCACTTTCAATGAACTTGCTCTCCAAAATATTGCCCCCTCTTATACAAACATTCATTCATGACTTTCAGTTACATGATATACAAGTTATTGCATTTACAATGTACATTCAAATCACAAAACAAAATGCAATCACCTTTAGATCCTACAACAATATCCTGTCGATATATATACCTTACGCTTACACCATACATGTAATGATCAGTCATTATAAACACATGATCATAACAAATTCCATGGTGCTGTGAAGGGCATATAAATCTTTCTTTTTCTTTGTGTTGTTAGGGAACATCAAACTTGCTTATACTGAAATCAAATTGAAGAGATGTTTAGGCTCAGATGCGTAATTGGGGAATAAATTGTCTTTCCATCTCTTTATCCCCCCTTCCAGACACAGAAGTCCAGATTGGCTTCAGCCTTAGTATTGAAACATTAGTGAATGCCTTAAAATTACTATTAGAATTACCACTAAATACGTCCTCTGCTTCTAAATAATTGCATTCAGTATATACTGGTTGATTCTCAGGAAGACTATATAAGTTGTGTACACATTACACAGAAAGCAATAAACAGAATAGCATCAGTCTATTCATTAAGCCTACATCATCACTGAGGCTGTTCACACCGCAATGAGATAGCGCGGTCTATCGTAGCACCCCCTTTTTTCTCTCTCGTGGACCACCCCCAAGAGGTGCTCCAGTGGCACGTCGTTTTGGCTCGTCGTGGCTCGCTATTGGGCGGACCGAAACGACGTACGTTGTACCTTCCAAACCGCAGAGATAGCGCGGTCTAGCGCGCGCTATCTCTGCCGGTGTGAACAGCCTCACTGTCTTTAATTAGTCAAGCGCAGTGACTCGGATACATCTTTAAACTGGTTCAGCGAATATAGAAGTTACCTATTCTAAAACTGTTGCATGCCCCTTGTATCAGAGATTTAGGCGTATCCCTTTACTGAATTCATGATTGGAAAGTCTCATATTACACTGTAATTAAACTTACACCCCTATGGATATCAAAGTCATCAATATGATACCATTTTTGAACTGGGCCCTCTCTGACTCTACTACCACTCCATTCAGAACCCGGCCTGTTAATAGTGGCCAGATTACTTCACCTGTAATCAAACAATAACAAATGTACATTATCATAAATAGTGACATACATGTACATAAGATCACAAAATTAGTTTTACCCCTCCCCCCCAAATGATAATGTGAGATCAAGCTAGGTTAACATTAATAATCGCCATAGGAGATATAATTATAAAGTCATGCGAGGCAAACTTATCAATATATGGAACTTTTTTTTTTCATTTGAATTTAGCACAATGCACTGTAAATGAAGAATAAAGATTGAATGTCTAATAGATACAAACATAGGTTGCCCTATAATTTGCAAGTATCAACCTAAACTTTTAAGCCCTACCGGCAACTCGAATAAAGGTTGTCCGGGAGCTTCTTGGGAAAATAATTTCAGGGTTTAGGTCTGCAAAAGGGACAAACCACCACCTTTAAGAATAGTTAACACTTACCTGCTGCTGTTTATACCCCCCCCCCAAATGATAATGTGAGATCAAGCTAGGTTAACATTAATAATCGCCATAGGAGATATAATTATAAAGTCATGCGAGGCAAACTTATCAATATATGGAACTTTTTTTTTTCATTTGAATTTAGCACAATGCACTGTAAATGAAGAATAAAGATTGAATGTCTAATAGATACAAACATAGGTTGCCCTATAATTTGCAAGTGTCAACCTAAACTTTTAAGCCCTACCGGCAACTCGAATAAAGGTTGTCCGGGAGCTTCTTGGGAAAATGATTTCAGGGTTTTAGGTCTGCAAAAGGGACAAACCACCACCTTTAAGAATAGTTAACACTTACCTGCTGCTGCACACAGAAGAGCGATGAAACCCACCAGCAAGAAGGGCCAGTCACCTTTTGAGTAAGCCAATAATCTCAAGAACGAAGAATACCACTTGACAGATTTCTTTTTTTTCTTTCCTTTATTGTCATCGTCATCTTCATCATCATCATCACTAGAGCTGTCACTACTGCTCTCACTTTCACTACTGCAACTTTTCTCGCAATTTTGTTCTTTGTTGATTAGGCCTCGAGTATCACCCTCCAGATTAAAATGACTTTCCTTAGGTCTTGCCTCTTGTAGAATGTATACCCACAGGCCGTACATGGCAAGAGATGCTACTAGTGTCCACACACCCAACGTCAAAAACCATGGGTCATCGTCATGGTTACCATCACTGTACTCCGTATATAACATGATTTTTGCCACGGCATACAGGAACATGACGATGCTGATGAAACCGACGGGATACCTGGCTATCTTGATGCCCTTGTCACCATCTTTTGGATTCATGATGACTTCTATAGTAGCACCCAGGAGGATCACTACCCTCAACATGGAGAAGAGCCATAATTCAAACGTCGAGTGTGTGAAGTTATAGTCAAATACATCCTTACCGAACAACTTGTAATTGTTCCCATGGAGGTAAAAGACGCAGCCAAAGAAGGCATCCGCAGTGCTGAAGAGCAGCGTCACCGATGCACTTGTGTACAGCTTCATTGCTGCAGTCAACTGCCCCTAGCTATTGTGTTTGAAAGAGCACCAAAAAAAGCCCTCAGATTGGGCATTCCATCTTCTTCATCAGTAGCCGAACACACCCTTAATACTGGACGCAAAATTCAATGGGATAATGCCCCCATTACTGACCTTAAAAATGCACTTCACAATCATATAATTAACGGTTATAGAATCCATCTGGATAAAAAGATTAATCCTTAAATGAATTGGGACCTTTGCTATATATTACCCTTCTTCGCTCCAGTGATCTCGAGGGTCAAAGCTAGACCAGTTAGACTAGTAATTAGCACATGGTTCAGATGACCCCAAATATCCACAGATCTTTTAAACATAGATAAATCCACATTGTGACTTTGGAATAATCACAGCTAAAGTCATGGAGGTGATTCTTTGTTTGCCCTCTTGAAAGGATTATTTCCACCTGTGTTCAATAGAAAGTATCACAGGTGCATGCATGAATAATGATTACATAACTTTCGTGAGCATGTATCCAGTATTAGTCTCAGTGGATTTTAAAATTGTGTACAAGTGGCCTTATCTGCGCATGCGCAGATTGTATCTACGAACAGATGATGTCCAGTGCAGGTCTGTCTGTCTTTTATTGTAGGCTGCCATGCAGCATCATACTATCATACTATAAGTATATTCAAATGAAATACATCATAAACCAATATCAAAATGAGATTTCGGAGTAAGAAAAGGAGAAGAGAACCAATTATAAGCAAGAAGTGAAAATACCTAGACCATGAATAAAGAATGAGAAGAGAACAGAGGAACATAACAGGTGAGATGGAAGACTTGGTATATATAGAGGAGATGAATGGAGGAAGGAATTGGGTTGAGTAATTGAATTAAATGAATATGTAAGTAATAAGCAAATGATGTGAAATGAATATGTATAGAGAGAAGAGACTAGAGAAATAAATAGTAATTGTAACAAATACAAGTATGTACAGATGAGTCTAATTTCAACTCTTAAAATTAGACTCATTCTATACTTTGCATTTGTTACAATTACTAAATTGTTTCATTGATAATTCTCTTCTCTTTTTCCTTTTGAATATTCAGTCTTACTCCTAAATCCCATTTACTTCTAACAAGTAATTTGAAGAATTTTACAAGCAATACTATATAAATCTTTTAAGACTGGTGTTGGGAATTAGTATTAGAAAGGACAAATATCTATGGTCAGTCCTTTTTTTTGCATATATTTTGTTAAATCCAAAGGCAAAAAGAAAAGGCTATATTTCTGTTAAGCATCCTCAGACACACAACCCCTCTCTGGTCTAAATTGGCAGAGTCTACCCTCTCTTAAAGGGCAAGTCCACTCCAAAAATGACTTACTTACAATAGAAGCAGAAAAATCAGACAAACCAATCAAAAAAAGTTTGAGCAAAATCTGATAACTAATAAGAAAGTTATGAGTTTTTGATTACATGAAAAACTTTTAAAATCACAAGACAAATTGGCAACTCACTCATGAGTCAGTGACGTCATTGCCTCACTATCCACTAATTGTTTTCTTTATTTTTCCCCTAAGAATCTTTTATAAAATAAGAATTTTTATAAACTTTTTACATAACAATCACTAATTATGAATATACAATATTCAGAAAACAATATAAATTCTTCAAAGTTCATGAAGGTTTTGTGAAATGTCATGCATGCAATGATACAAAGAAATATATTTTTGGAGTGGACTTGCCTTTTAACTTCTTAAGTATCCACAACCTATGTTTCAAGCTAAAGTGTCAGCCAGAGACCAGTCTTACTCATTGCTTGACATACTAATACACAGTTCACACACACACACACACTTTAGCCAGAGCCAAGTCTTACCAGGGAGTTTGAATGGATGGAGATACCATCTCGAAAGATTTTCCTGAGGGAAAGATATTCAGGATTAACTTTGCTAACCAGAAATGTAACCCTCTTCAGCCATCAAATCCATTAACAGCCGCCCTTATCAGTTCATAGATCCCCTCTGGCGATCCAAATATTACGAAATATTACGCAACGCCATCTGCTTCCCTAATTAAGTTCTCAAAACACTCAGTCATAAATATGGAGGCATCAAGCTTAGAAGTCATGGGAGGTACCACAAAAATGATGTCATACTCGCTGAAGATGTTTATAGCTATTACATATAAAATACAGAATCCATAACATATGGCACAATGCATATTTATATTGGTTGTCAAATGCTTTTTGCTGTGGTCGGATAACTCTACTGAAGACATAGCCATTTGAACCAGTGTAATGGACCTAGAGCGAACAAATTTTCTCTTCATCATATTTTTCTCATCTAATTATTGACATTTTCCGAAAATTTCAGATTTTTTTTTTTTAGCTAGGAAGGTTTGTGCATTTGTTGAATGAGGGTTAGAAGCTGTCAATTCATCACCACTTCCCACACCGAGTACCAGCCAGTGACGCATTTAAGCCGCCATGCTCGCTGGGCTGGGCTGTGGGTGGAAAGGGAGGACTTAGCGCTACCAGCGAGCTGTGCGGTCTCGGAGGGGTAATACAAAGTTTTGGTATGGGGTCATAAATTTGGTTCAAATGAACACATTG
Organism: Strongylocentrotus pallidus; assembly: GCA_030265145.1. NCBI lineage: Eukaryota > Metazoa > Echinodermata > Echinoidea > Camarodonta > Strongylocentrotidae > Strongylocentrotus > Strongylocentrotus pallidus. The sequence continues at coordinate 21,969,816 of JARBES010000130.1, forward strand.
CAAGCATATGCGCTTTACAATATTCAAGGATCGTTGTCGCTGTTGAAATCGAGTCTAAATTAGTGATGAAATTGTAAAAATTAAACTCTGTATGTTGTGTAGCTCCCTCTCACGACTGATATTACTTTAGCTTCAAAACAATGTTTATTGAGTACAATCAACCAATTTGCTATTCCCGTTGGAAATTATCAGAACTGCACATTCTGAGATTTTGATGGTCGCAGCTACCATGGAATGGCCTTAGAGGCTATTAGAAATATTTGACATTTACCAGGAGCACCGGTAAAAATATTGATTATTCAATTTCTGGAAAGCAGAATTTTTTAGGGGCCAAATTTTCTAGTGCTTATAAAACATCCACAGGGGCATCCAAATATATCAAAATGTTAAAGAATTACTATCCATCCAA
>JARBES010000130.1:22095784-22107180 GCA_030265145.1 Strongylocentrotus pallidus
TCTAAAGTGATACAAATCATTTGTTTTGTCATACATTGCATCAGTATACTCACATAGCACAATATCTGTGAATAAATTAAATAGGCTTGGCCAGCTATAATTATATAGCATGGCAGCCATCTTGGAAAAAAGTAGCAAAAAATAGTAAATAATAATTTAATGCCCTGCCTCCTCCTTTTTTTTATACAAGTCTTGATGAGAAACATGTTATTTTTGTTATTTGTACCAGCAACTACATTATTCATACTCTTAACAGGTTTTTGTAATTTGTAAAGTATTGACTCGTCCAATTTCTGTTAAGTGAGAATGTGAAATATTCAAGCTTACATCCAAAAGTATTCAACCAGGAAAACTCAACAAAGGCCCTGAGGCCCTGAGGGGCTTATTCAACCAGTCCACGTACCTTTATTTCTTGAGATACAAAAAAAAAAAAAACACATCAAATTTACAAGGGTGTGAATAGTTTAGTTGTTAACTGTATTCTTTCATTTTTTTCAATTTTTTCAAAACTTGATATTGTAATTGTCCTGTTTAGAGCTAGCGTTACTTTTACTGGAATAAGCTTTTTGTTATATCATTTCATTCAACCGACTTCCAGTCCCCTCAAGTACATGTATAGTAGCTAGGCCCTAGACCAAAACTTCATTGTTAGTAACGGTATGCATTTTATGCAACATACTCATGATTATGTTATTGGAACATACGTGTGTACAAATTGTTGGTTTTATAGGAAGATGATTAAAAATAAGGATAAAAAGAACCTGTATGCCATGTTATGTTAATGATTACTATTATAGGGTTCATTTGTATAGAGACTTGCTTTCATAGTTCTTGATGCAGTATATTGATGTGTAGTACAGGTCACTAAATATGTTTTTGCAACATATGGGACAGGGCCTAAAGAACATGTGAATCTAGTTGTCACATAGAGGCTTTTTCATTTATGATTATAGAGACGTACAGCTAGCTTCTTTTCAGAATAAGTGGTGAATCTTTGAAATTAAACTACCCTGAATCTGGCTTCAAATCAATAAATTCATTTTCAGTGCATTATAATCATTCATCATGACACATCAATTTTCTTTATATTTATTGCGGAAGATAGGGGAAACTCATACAAGGTAATGGAACAGTGTGTAGAGATTCTGATTTCCTTCATGACCAACCATTACTTATCAAGCAAGCTTGCTAGTCTACAAAAGTAGACCCTTTAACAAAATAGATCATGATAATATGTTGATTCTTGTATTTGAAAATCTACTTGTATTTCATTTCAAGTCAGAATTTTCTCTCTTCACTTTTTATTTTTTGAATTTACCTCTCTCTTGCATCCACTTCAAAGTTCATGATTTTAAAATTTTGTAATAAGTTTTGTACAGTTTTTTTTTTTTTTTGGGGGGGGGGGGTGGAGAAGCATCATTATTATTTTGGGAGGTCGATTCCTCAGGCAAAATTTGTTGTGATCAATACCAGGAGAATTAGCACTACCACCACCTTTATTTACTCCATAAAAGTTATGAACTTTTATATTGGTACCTTTGTACAACACTGGATAGTAACTGGAAGTAGAAGAAATAAAATACAAGATGACTTTTCAAAATAGACGAAGACTATAAGTGGAGGTGAGTGAAAAATGAGTACGATGTTTACCTGGATGTCTTTCCAGAACATCTTCTCCCTGTCGTAGAATCCTCCAAAGTCTTGGTACTGCCTGAGGAGCTCGATGGGTGGCTGTGAACCATAGGTATCCAGCTTAGGCATGTTCAGATCATCCACGAAAATGATCACCCTCTTTCCGATGGGGGCACCTACAATCATAATTATAATCATTCACCAGTGGTTAAACTTTTTCCCAGAGTAACCATTATACACAAAGATTTTGCTCTCTGAATAACTTGAGAAATGAAAAATGCTACCCTACATGTATAATCAATAAAACACTCTGTTTAAGCTTAATACCTGTTTAAAAACTAGCATGGCCATGCAAGGGTGTTATATAGATGTCTTTTTTTTATATATCGAAACAAAGCCTGAACTAAAACCAGATTTCGTTTCTTATACATGTAGTACAATTTCAACACGCTATGTGACTTTCAAATGAAAATGAAAATTTGATTTACCAAGAATGGTCTTTCTCTTCTTCTCTAGCTTGCCCTCTATAATCTCTTGTGTCCTCTGACTACTGGTCTGAGCAGAGAAATTCATGAAGATGGGAACATAGTCAGCCTTATCTTGAATTCCTTCCAGCAGGGCTCGCGCAATCACAGACTATACCAAGTGGAGAAGGAAAGGAAAGCAAAACAAGGAGTCACATTAGTGTTATGTTTATACCAACATTCTGTTAACTTCTTCTCAAATATCAGAGAGATTGACGTTTAAGAAAATAATCATTATCGAGGACTAAAAACCTGCAAGGAAATTCAATGTACAATTTCACAACTTCATACAGTATTTTGTAACCATAATCAGAAGAGCGTAGTAATTTCAGCGGTGCATGGACTCAGTACTGAAAGCCATTTTGTATAGTGCCATAGTGCCTAATATACATGTTCCCTTAAATATGACTTGATGCCACAGGCTCCCTTTGCTGTTTGCCTAAAGGCGTACAGCTTTTATAGTGTCTCACGTAATATAGACACCATTGCCATAGCTTAGACTGGGTGCAAGATAAATTTATAATACAATCTTTCAACAGCACTGAAAAGGTTTCAAATTGATTTGAGATTTCTTTATACAAATATAGTTTATCAATAACTGGTAACATGGGCAGACAATTGTAAATGATCCAGAAGTGGCTGAGTTATCAAAATATATCACAATGCAAAAACTAGTAAAACCATTGAAGAGTGTCACACAAATTGTTCTACACATATATATTTCTGTCATGCATGTACACAAAATGACATAGTCAAAGCACTTGCATGGAGAACAAATAATTTGCATTTCCAATTTCAGGGGTGATAGTGAGCACTAAACCACGCCCCCCTTGAGTAAAACAAAAAAAGAGGATTCGGGGGAAAAAATGGCATCTAAGAACATTCCCCCCTTTTGAGAAAGAAAAATTGGGAAATAATAGGGAAAAATAGGGAAGAATAGAGAAAATAAGGGGAAAATCGGGAAGAAAAAAAAATCAGGTAAAACAAAAATTGGGAAACCAATTTAAATCAGGTTTTTATCAGGCCTGCAATTTAAATTACCTTTCCTACACCAGTTGTTCCGGTGAACAAAACAGAATGCTTGACCAGGATGAGCTTCTCCATGAGATATCCAAATCTGACCGTATCCATGGTGGGCACCAACATCTCAAAGAAGGGAACCTCTGGGTCGTACTTGAAGGTAGGGACGATCTTCTCCCACAGATCCATCCGTTTGCTGTCAAAGTCCATGTAGCAGCTCCACAGGTCTCCGTTGATAGGGAGCTGCATGTATAAGAAAATATAGTCACCAAAAATATATCAAATAAGTAATTTAGCCATTTCACATGAGTAGAACATTATGTGGATGTACTACTCTTTAATACTTGAATTCTATGAATTAAGCATGGTGTTCATTCAGCCTATGGTGTAAATACAGAACATGATTCCTTCAAAACCTTGACCTAGGTCTGTTCTTAAGTGGTTTGCATTTAGTTTACTGCAAGGGTGCTCATGCAGTCAAGATATTGTACCGTAACTTTAAACCTGCATTAATAGAACAAGATGCTCCACAACTTCATGAAGAACAACTTCTCAATACAGATGGACCACCATCATCAATCTGTTAATGTCATATGCTGTATAGTGTCTATAGTGTCTAATGTTAAATCTCCAATGTTTAATGCTTACCCTAGTCAAAATGGGCTCTGGAAAATATATTTGTTTGCTATTTTTTACCATTTATTTCCTACTTTCATGTGAATGTACCCTATTTAAACACTAGTTTTTATCAAAAATAGATTTAAAATAGTATATGACTGCCTATTTTTTTCTTCTATTTTCTAGGAATTGGTGGCTTGATAACTATTTTCGACCTATTTCTTGCTATTTTTCCCCTATTCTTTTTTACTTACCGGTAACATGTTTGTCACCAGATTTTATCCTATTTTTTTACTATGTTTCTGGACTCAGATTTTCTCACCCATTTTCCTCCTATTTTTTACTATGTTTCTAGACTTAGCTTTAATAGTGCATGATGTCCCGATTATGTACATAGATTCTTTTCATCTCTTAATCAAAAGTAGCCTTTGTTATTAAACCAGATTGTGAGTTACTTCCTTTTCTAATCAAACCAAAAATGAATATCAGAGGAACATCTCACCTTGGCATCACCATTGTCCTCAAACTGATTCCTGATGAAGGTATCAAAGGCATCCCAGCATGACTCTATCAGGTTACCTCCGATGGCCCACAGGTAGGAGAAGACAAAGGTAGAGCAGATCAAAGGATGAAGCTTAGCCGTCTCTAGTTTGAGGTTGACGCTGGACTTCTCCTGGAACAGCAGAGCCTCCAACAAGCAGCAAAGTGTGGTCACTTTACTGACGTCCACCTGGTTTGGAAATTAACAGAATTGGCTGATTACTATACAGATACCAAAACTAGTAGCATTGGTTGTTATCTTTACCCTTGTCTTCCTAGTTGGGGTAAATGAAGGCATTATGAATAAGGTAAGAAATGACAAACATATCAAATTATTCTTGCAATGTATAATATCTTTACCATATACCATCACACTTGTTGCCTGGCATATTTTTCGAAGTATAGATGGAATTATTCTGAAATCTTCACTTTACATAAATCCCAGGGGGGTGTTTCACAAAGATCCTAAGTTGAACTTATCTCTAAGTTGGACTTAACATTTATGGAAAGCTGTTAGCATCTTTGAAAATAATTTGTAAAAGTTATTTTAAAAGGCATAAAATGTTGATTCAAATCATTTATATTTCATGTTATTGATGTGGAATTCATGAAAAGTCTAAAATACTTGAATTTTTGCTTTTATAATTTATTTTAAGGCTACAAATAGCTCTCCATAATGTTTAAGTCCAACTTAGAGTTAAGTTTGACTTAGGATCTTTGTGAAACACCCCCTGGTTATGAATTATTCGAGAAAATAATGAAGCTCACCTGATGGATGGCTTGAATGCACTTCTTGACGACAAACTTGAGACCATCGTCCACATAGTTAGTGAAGAGATCTAGAATGTAGGTGTAGGTTTCCTCTTGAAGTTTGTCCTTGAATCTGGCAATCCATGTCAAGACATAAGGATTCCATTTCATTTCACCAGGGTCTATGTACACCATACCACATCTGTGACAAAGAGAAAATACAAACTTGTTATAAAGTGATTACTAATTGGGGGCTATAGCCGTTAACATCCTTCCTTCAACACCCTCATATCGAGATGTACTAAATCCTTAAGACATTCAGAAAATCTGGTAAAACCGTTCATTAGACACCTTTAAATCCAAGCTGAAATCTTATCTTTTTTAACAATACCTGAACTTAGCACTATGACACTCTCTATGATCCAAACTCTCTCATTCTTTCTATTTTCTTGTGCGCCTCGGAATAGAATTGTCTAGATAGACGGCGCTATATAAATGCCCATTATCATTATTTTTGATATACCATATATACCAAGATATACCATGCCTACAATAATTAAGATTGTGGTCAGGCAGAGAAGATGTAGTACCAACAAGTCTTGTAAAAATGTAGCCTCCTAAAAGATTTTGAAAATTCAAATCACAGATCAAGCAGCTTGCACGAGAACTTCTCAAAAGATGAGAGATTTTTTCTTCTTCTTCATTTAACCTTGCAGATTTCTATACTATTATCATACTTGAATATTACTATACATGCAAAGGTGATTTCACCTCGATCACGTTCTCAAAATTCTTCCTTACCTGCTGACAGTAGCAGGAGAGGCAACGGCCAAGTCCTGGACTTCAAACACCATGTGAATAGAGTTGGACAGCTTGATACGCTCGCCGTTTGCCAGACACAACATCTTGTTATCATCCAAGACGGTGTTCATGTTCTCAATCCACAGGGCATCTACAGGACCATCACATATGATCCACTTGTGATCATCTGTGGTATCCTGGACAATTAAAGGTTGGAAAATAGAAAGCACTGTCAGAGTAGGCTTTTATGAAGTACGCTAGTGATATATTGATTCAGCAGTCATATTCTAATATTTGCTTAAGCTTAATTAAATAATTTCAAAGAGCTTAAACTTTATTTATTTATTTTAAATAGCTTAAACCCAATTAATTAATTTCAAATACAGTGTACACAGTTGTTAAATAATGCTAGATGAATACATAATTAATATTACAATGGACATCTGATTTTTGATTTTGCTTTTGATTTGAACAAAATTTCCTTTTAAAACATATTGGGTACAAATAATGACGATTTGCAATATGTTGACAGAATTTGCAATCATTTGCAATATACCAGAAAACATATCCTCATTTAGATCTTAAACAATCTTCTTTCTACCCTTTTCAATTCCTTAGAAAATAAATTTAAATTAAGCAGTCATGTCATCATACTTCTGAGCCCATATTCATAAAACCTTACTAAACAAATTTGTCAACTACCTGCATACTATACCTATGTAATTAGTTGACAATTTGCTTAGTAAGGTTTATAAGTATGGACCCAGATCTATATTTATCTAAATGGAAAATTCCTTGTTTGTATACTAGATGATAAAGTTGAAAATTCTTGAATTTTGAACATACTCGAACGGGTTCCCTGTATAAATAAATCGAAAGACCAAATAAAGAAGGCATCAAATTGACTGTAAATTTAGCACTCTAAGAGAAAACATACAATGACAAAAAATCTAGGCTGACTGACATTGAAATATTCTGTACTTTACTTACATTGGTAGCTTTCCTGACAGTGATTCCCATCAGTCCATCCTGCCACTCCAGAGTGAGCTTGTTGATCTCTCCGTACAGCTCTCCCATAGTGACTGATTTAGGGTTGAGTACGTAGCGATGAACGGGTTGGTAGTACGACACATCTTCTCCTGCGGCATGTAGGTCAGTCAATGTCTTGGCCAAACACTGCAGTCAGATCAAACAAATCAATCGCATTTTAATAAACGGTATTATCAGATACAGAATATATCCAAAATCAAACTTGATACTTATAGGCTGCGTTTCCCCTTCAATTCATATAGTGCGTATTATGTTTCAATATAAGGCCATTACCCACTTCCAAAGTACTTTGCAAATTTCTAACCTGGTTTTAATTCATGCTTAAATGGTCTAAAAATATTTACTCATTAAACACAAAAACACAGATTCTTCTATTTTGCTATTTTTGCTTCATCTCATCACATAAAAAGTATATAAAATTTCAATTTCACATTCCTCTTGATAGTCAAATTCTATTTAAAAAAAAATCTTCATTACTCATACTCATGCTTTAAACCAAAACACTGTGAGTGTCTACTTGATACCGACTACACTTCTTACCTCGTAGACAGTCGTCTTGCCACCCCCTGTGGGTCCGACCAACATGACTCCATGCCTGACGATCATAGTCTCGTAGAGTTGAATGACCTTACTGACCATACACTGCTTTGGCTGAAGTCCTTTGGCCAGTAGAGAATCAATGATGGTCTTCTCCAGGATACCATAGTCATGCTCTGGAAGCACGCAACCAGGGAACAAATCTGACAGGATGCCCTGTGGATAAGACAGTCAAAGAGTTTACATATAAATGTTGTACATCAAAGTACATACAGAAAGGTTGATGTAAATGAGGAGGATGCTTGAGACAAGAAGAAATTGAGGTATGGAGTGTCATCCTGGCGCAAAAGCCAGTAAACCCTTGTATGAGGGAAAATGCTGTCTTTAATAAATGATGATCGATGCAAAGAGGTGACGAACCTCAAAGATATACACTACGTTTCAAAACCACACATGGATTAGATTCCTGCACATTACCTGTAACTAGAAATTCTAGCTTTTGAATGGTATTGGATTTATCAACCACTTTCACTACTGCAATAGCTTAAGTCTGAGATAGTTTAAGCAACAGATTCAATTTAATGCCACAGAGTCACAGATGAAGGTGATACAGCATGGTATGAAAATCAATTTTGCTAATACACAACTATTCAAGGTACAGTCAAACCTGATTTAGTGACCACCTGTATAGAAAGACCACCTGTCTCCAAAGACCACATTTTTTGTTTCCCTTGACAATGGTTTCTCATTGAAACTTGTACTAAAGGAACCTGTACATAAAGACCACCTACCTATAAAGACCACTTTTCTTGTCTCCCTCGGGCCGTCTTCATAGACAGGTTTCACTGTATATGCAAGTCATGTTCTTAATATTTCCAAACTCACCTTGAACAAGATAGCATCGTCTGCCAAGAACTTGGGCAAGTTACTGTCTCTCAAGGCTCTGATGAGCACGATATCCTCACCCAAGTCAGGGTTACCACGTTTGAGGGCACCGGCCATCACCAACACAGACTTGACAGCTCGCATCCCAAAGTCATAATGGTCCTGCTGGGACAGCTGCTCAGAGCATAGCTTGTACATCTGCGTCATCTTGCGGGCCAGGTTACGGGAATCTTCAAAGCCCTCGGAGTACAGGATGACCTCTGCAATAAGGGCTGAAGGAGGAAAGCAATATAGCGAAGACATTTAAAATCAATTCTTTAACAAAAAACGTCCTGAATAAGTTTGTACTTAGGTACCATGAATAATGAAGAAGGGTGGATAGACGTTTGATCTTTTTACATTTAATCTCCTGTCAAAAAGAATAACACTACTAGTACTATTACTATCATTTGTATCTGTTTAATTCAGCATATAATTAATTGTCCCTTATTTTATGTATATTCTATCTAATACTGTTATAATGCAGATGCTTCATGTGATAACTCTCTCTAATTTAGTTTTTTCTTTTTGTTTCACAAGTGCACCTTGAACATTTGCTTTCAAGTGGATTCAGCACCATACCAATCTCATAATTTATTTTATTATTATCATTATCATTACTATTTGAAGCTAGTAGCCTGACTGATTTTGACAGAAATATCTTGTAAAATCTTTAAAAATTAAAATTCTTTCTGTGTTTCTTCTTTCTGGTCGTCTCTTAGAGAAAGCTAGGCTTACCATAGTCTGGCACCATCATAGCAATAGGTCTGAAGAGAGCCTTGAGGTTATCAGGTAGCTCAGTTCTTCCTGCATAACCAGGGTTCATGGTGATGAATGCAGCACATGTAGGAATCAGCTTGATCTCACGACCTTCAAACATGAATCTAGAGAGCTGAAATCAATCGATAAGATAATGAATTATATGTGGTTATAAGGTAAAAGAAATAGAGGATCCATTGTTTTACTCATAATGAATGAAATTGCGGTCTTGGGATTATACATCCTTCAAAAAGATTTTGGAAAAAATCATGGCTTTTTATGATGTTTTTTTTTTTTTTACTGATGACCTTTTATATCATCTTTGAACATGCTATTAGAAAGTAAGGATGGAATAATACATATTTGTAGGTACTTCCCTGTCTTTTCCCTCCACCCTCCCCCACCATTTTCTGATGAAGGCTAATCATAAAAAATTAAAACAGATATGAAAGAAAGACAATTAGACAAACCTTAGCAGCTTTGGCATTCCTGATGGTGATGAGCTGCTGAGCAATTACAGACAACACCTCAATACTGATTCGATTGAACTCATCAAAGCAACACCAAGCTCCAGACTGGGCCAGACCAGAGAAGAACTTTCCCATCATCTTGTAATCCAGATCATCGGAGCAATTGAACACCACGCACTGCTTAGCTAGACCCTTGGCCAGATCTTTGGTGGTCTCTGTCTTGCCAGTACCAGCCGGTCCGGCTGGAGCTCCTCCCAGATCTAGCTGGAGAGCTCCCATCAAACACAGGTAGCAACGATCCTATACAAACAAACAATAGCAATGAAATAAGTGAATCAGTAGATGTATATAAAAAGATTTAAAAATTTTGATTTCAGATGCATTACTATAAGTATCTAACAATGAACATTTCAACAATTAAAAAACTGTTCTCCATAAAAATGAATGGAAACTATTTTCACTAAGATAAAGATAAAGTGATCACTTTCTAATGAGTATTAAAGTTCATAAATAGCACCATGCTATGAATATGACTACCTATGACTATAATATCTCTAATGGGAACTTTCTTGATCATAATAAATAAATAATAAAAATAGAAATGCAATGTATGAAAGATATTTTCTTACGGTGAGTGGTGTGATGACCAAACGAGCAGAAGCCCCAAGATACTCATAGCCATAGATGTACTGTGATGTAGACATGCGAACTACACAGTTATCAAGCTCCAGGTCCCAGTAGTAACGCAGCTGCTTGACCCATTCAAAGTTGTTGCTCGAGTCCACCTGGTTCTTGACCATGCTGGTGATGATGTCACGTGCGTGGACGTCGATCGTGATCTGAGCTCCAATGATGGCTCTCACAAGCTTGGGTAGTTCTCCTCGTACCATGGCAGCCAGTGCAAACAGGTTCTGGAGTAAAAGTAAACAAACAAAGAAAGGCATGAGTTAGCACCCTAGACCAATAAACAATTCCTAAAATAGGAAAAGGTAATGAAAGTGATGAAGAGATGAAAGAACTGGAAATGTTATACATTGATAAGCAACAACTTCCTTCACCTATTAGAACAACTATATTCTATCAAATAACAGAAGTACAATTTTTTTAAAAACATTTTCTTATATTGATAATCCTGATTTGTTTTCTGTACAAAAACAAGATGTTAGTATCGCTAAGTATCACAAGACAATGTATTACAATTCATGATGCTGCATTTAATCAATGAACAGGCTTACCGTAATGTTTGTCTGTTCAAACACCTTCATGGCTTCAAGTCTGTCTCCAGTATTCTCCAGAACCTCTGTCACATCTCGGACCCACATAGTCTGAGATACGGTCAGCACAACCTGCAATAAAAAAAAACCAAACAGATGGTTGTATAACATGCACTCTTTTCATGATCAATCAACAAAGTGATATTATACTGATTAGACTGCTTCTAGATAATAGTATTGACCGTTACTTTATGATGTTGTCTGTATTTTTGGAGAAGACTCAGCAGAATAATGGCAAACTTTTTCCATTTTCCTTTTAATTCTAAATTTCCAAATTTCTAAATAGAGTCATTTTCACATTACAATCAAATGAAATTAAATATATTCATAAACATCATTGTTAAGAAACTCTGCTTTTATTATCTCAATGACTACTGAATTCTCATATTCCCATGCTCAATACAGGGACCATCAGGTTCCTGTAGGCAAAGAGTTAAAACATTTCTTGAACACGAAATCAAACTCTTAAACATCAGCCTACCTGTGATGGATTGCTG
>JARBES010000130.1:22319807-22332544 GCA_030265145.1 Strongylocentrotus pallidus
ACGCAACTCTTGAATTTGAAATGGCAATCCTTTCTATTGAAATATAAAATGTTTCATTTTCCCTTTCTAAGTTCTATCATCCTGATCATGAAATTCATGAAAGGTGAAAGGGAGGAAGAAGAGGAAGTGTGAATCACTTTCCGAAGTATTATGTCCGACCAAACGGTTCAGGTAAGACTAACATATACGCCTATCTGCAATGTATGATATTTGAATGTGCATCGTTCATATCATTTACATGTATCTATTAGCATTTTGCTATGGTAGATCATAATTCATCCATAGTCATTAGGAACAAACTTTCTGACCTGGAAAGATATAAACAGTGACATGAACACATGAATATGTATTAGCTATCAAAAATATATTTTAAAAAGTGGTAATTTGGTGTCCTGACATGGATGTGCAGCTCAACATCAAGGCTGCGCGATGTTTCGAATATTTTAACATAGTCATAATAAATTATTATCGGAAACAGAACTTTGCGCGGTCACACGTTCAGAGGAGTGTTTCACAAAGACCAAGATCGACTTAAAGTACGACTTAACTATGGCAGGCCGCTCATTCCACTATTTGCTCTCCCCATTACGATGTTTAGATAATATTTTTTTCTTCAATAATGAATCATCAAAAAGTGTAAATTCTGTAGATTTGTGACTATGATTTGGACGTCCCTTGAGAGACCAATGCCAGTAAATGTAGAGAGCAAACAATGGCATAAACGGCCCGCCATAGTTAAGTCCAACTAAAAGTCAATCTTAGTCTTTGTGAAACACCCCCAGGTCATTGAATAAAGTTGATGAGTATGATGACTAATTTATCTTCATTATCTAAAAATAACCGACAACTTTCATTCAAAGAAAAAACATCAACGATTATCTGAATGCAATCTTTTGAAAGCTCTTGAAAGTTGGTAATTATTCCTGATTGATCAGGGTCAGTGAAATGGTGAGGTAGTTTCGTTCCATTAGAAAGATATTTCAGTGCATGTTTGACTAACTGACAAGTGCCTTAATTGGTACAGGACTTCTGGTTAATTGATATCGGAACTGCGCTAGAGCCTAGCCCGGTTCAGCCAAGGAAAGTCCGGAGGAAATTGGTGGTGATGCCTCGAATCTGCACGACGGTTTCTTTAGGGACCCTCCTGAGTGTTTGATTCTGGCTCACAAAGAATCATGTGGCATTGCTTTGTCACTTAGGATTTCATTTTATGAAACATTTCTTGGCTCTGAAAGTATCATTGTAAGCCCGCCCAAATATCTCAGGGGAAGATTATTTAGATAACAACACCTTGACCGAAATTAAAGCGAAAGACAAAATGAAATGTTAATAATTATCAGCAGATTTTTAGTTGGACTGTTATTGACTGGGACAGATATATTTTCTTTTTTTTTGTTATTGTTTTTTTTTTTTTCCTCATCATTTTGAAACTGTTCATAAAGACGGTATGAATGGACCTATAATTGTATATAGTGTTAGCTGCGATGCCTGTAGGTCTGACATTGTGTTAGAAACAGCTCTCTCTTTTGTTATCTCTCGACTGACACAGCCATTAATCATGTTTTAATTTTACCCGTATTTCCCTGCTTCATTCTAATGTCATCAGTGATATCAAAATGAACCATCAAGAGTTTTTTAATGTTTGTTATAGCTTAAATATCATAAAATGTATGGAGAATGTGATACTCTATTCATATTTATAACTTCATTTTGACATTCAGTATCTGGGACGATCCGGAGAAAGTTTATCCGGGAAGAAAGTCAGTGAGCAATTTTCAGGAAGACGCCAGAATTAACTTTCAAAATGCGGTTCACTTGCGACATTTTGTCCAAGAGGCTGAGGGGAAATGTTTGAAGAGCTGACCGGATAGACTGTCTCTCTCACTGTCTATCCAAGATTAGACATCAAAACCCATCCCAAATGGCGTGTAGCATGAAAGAGGTGGAACGTTTATATTTTGTCTCCGTTTCAGCTTTGGTCGCTTTTCATGATAAGTTGTAAACATTTTCATGAATCCTCTACCTGTCTGATACCTATATTATTTTTCACTTGCTTAAAGGGTAAGATAACAAATTAAGCTTTAAATTATTTGCATTGGCTGATGACTCTATACTGAGAGAAAGAAAATATTTATGAAACGTGAAGCAGGATTAAACTGGAAACAAGAAGAAAAATATTGAAAACTGATACATCACAAAACTATGTTGATTAAACTAAAACAAGTAAGAGCTCTTCCTCAAAAACTAATTTTAATATTTTCATGTTCTCGCTCTCTCTTTTGGGCGACTTCGTACGGTCTAAAAGTTAAAATCCATTATCCTATCTTACAAAATAATTATTGCTATGAAATGGCCCATCCACCTGTCAGGTTCCTTCCGATTCCTCTCTTCAAACTGACCCCGAAATTGTCACGGACCTGTCAGTCCATCCAATAGAACACCATGCATCGTCATCGTGTACTATAGGATGTGGTTAATATAATGGTGGACCTATTCAAGAGCATGCATATTTACCTCATCATTGTTGTACTTGAAAAAAGTTGGAAGTTATTAAAGAACGTAAACTTGCCCAGATGACATAAATGCGGTTTGAGCCTTAATCATGATTCAAACCACCTATTACAATAACAACAAAGAAGTCCAAATATGGGATAAACAAACAGCATGTTGGTTTCGTCATTAGGTAGTAAAATCAGTCCTTTAGTCTACAGCTTAGGTTGAAACCGCCTTCATTTTACAACGTAAAGACTATCAACTACACGCATTTTAAACATGAAATATTGCTATCCAATCGGGGATAAGAGAAACAGTTCTCCAGTTAGATGTTTCGCATTGTTGTACACCGCGCAGGACGGTTATGTGAGACAAGTGCTCCACGCGGTGCAGGGTAAAGGCATATATCTTTTTCTTATCATGCTTATGGGGTTTACGAAAAAGGATCTTTTCAACTCCCTTTTAATACTTCTCTCATGTTTTCCATGTTTTTCCCCTTTTCATCCGTGCAGCCACCTTTCCCAAATATCTTGTCAGAAGGAACCACCTCTTTTTCGTTCGTAAAATGATTTTTTTTTTTTTGCTCTGTGCTTCTCCTGCGGCTTTGTTTAACTTCTAGCATGCTCTGTAAGTTTGTAGGCGAGAAGCCTGCAAGATATTTGCTTTCCACCAATTGATTACCAAATGAAAGGACGGAAAACGGAAAGGGTCCTTCTAGGGATGGCGTTGTAATCAAAATAGATGCAGGGGGCCTATCTCTTTTGATAGGAACTGACTAGTTACATATTCTGAAGTTGAAACAAATTCTTGAACTAACTTCACACAAGTATTACAAGACCAATTAAGTTTTCATATCTTAGAATTTGGAGGCGTTTAACATCCTCCCTAAAATACGAAAAGTTAGTATCCAATTATTCTGGAGGGTCAGTTTCATCGACAAATATGTGTGAAGGCGCCCAGATGACACATTTTTATTTTTTGAGTGTACTTTGTTTTGATTTTGGTTGATCTTAATGACGTTTGCCTATGGTCTCTATCGCTGGACAGGCTAAATATAAGACTGAACTTCCAATGCTCCGTAGATGAATCAAAAGATGTGGGCCACTGATTAGGTAGGACGCCGTTCTTGAAACCTACAAGATGACCAGGGATGATCAAGACATATACTGCTTTGAAAGCTCGTAATGTGGATGTGTTTGACATTATATATCAGCTATTTAACTTACTGGTTTCATTTACAGTTTTCAAACATTTTGTCTGGGGTATCAAATAAGAAAGATATAACCTGTTATTCCATTAAAAAAAGGGCTTACCGCCACACCGCAGTTCCTAGTTTCACTTCCTATATGTCTTATTTGTTAGCATGTCAACATGATTGATTAATTTTATGTATATTTTGAAGTTTACTCTTATAATTATTGTTTTTATCCAGGGCCCCTCAAGGACAGCAGTTTTTTCCCATCAGAAGAGGCAACCCTGTTAAAAAAGACTGAAAATAAATCAAATGAAATATATCTATTATTCATGTGGGAAAAACAGATCATATTTCCTTGCTGGTGCATCAACTCTTCATTGGTTAATTGACTTTATGTTCGGCAATCTACCTTTGACAAACTACGACAAATAACATCTACTAGTAAAGACATAGTACTGCCACGTTCCGAAAGTGCTTTTGTTGAGATTTCTGTTCATGATTCTGACAGTGACTACGTTTTACATTTATCGACACTTTAAAGATTTTGAGTAATATTGGAATCAATCCTTCGGGTACACTTTGCTTAAAATGAATATAAATCTGAAAATGTCACATAGAGAGTAGAGGCCGGTCATGCAAACACGTCTTACAGGTGCCACAGCTAGCGGTATCTTTATAGATCAATCCGGAAGTATTCGGCTCGAGATATGCATCTATCAGGAAGACATTCAACGTGCATGTGACCATGGATCTACAATTATCCCTCAGATGCACACGCACACTCACTATTTTTTTTCAATAGTTTTTTTTTATTGGAAAATTCGTTATAATTATAAGAAATGACCAAAATACGTTTAAAAAGCATCCATATAACACAAATTTAGTCATCCAACTTGACCTCATTTGTTTAAGAATCTATTTAAAGATTTGATATAAATATATTCTGTTTCGTGCAGATTCTTTAAAGACACTGCGCTTTCCTGAGAGCTATATAGAAAAGCAATAAACTAAAAATGAGTTCATGTCGTTAAGGCTCTTATGCTTACACAAATGTCATAACCTCGGAAGAAAATAATAACAACCTTAGAATGTTTAGGTGATCCAAGACCTTGCAAATAAGCCCAGGGTAATTTTATCATTAAATAATTGATTTAGAAATGAACTTTTATCGTTGCCCGAACATGTGACACTTGTGAGTAGAATTTAAAAGCTTCATGCTCTTGTCTAACCTCACACTTTGCAAAAGAAACATTTCGTTTAAGTAATTGATTGGACGCTAATGCCGGTTCCCAATTGGCATGACTAGACCTCATGAATGGTAATGTAGAATGTGATTTGATCAGGAAAATAATTAGGTCAGCTAAATATACATGGAAATTGTCCGGTAATACAGGTTTCCTCCGAGCTGACAGAATTTGCTGTAAACTCTAAGCAATTTACATTAAACGTTTGAAAAGTTTCCTTTCATAGTTACTGATCGGTCAGATGCAGTATTGGAAATCACTTCTAATTTAAGCTTCTGTGTTTGTTTTTGTATTTCCATCACTTCCGCCGATAGTCCCCTTTTCTTTCGTTTCTTAACATATTTATTGACTTTTTGGAGAGTATCAATAGCAGCCACTGAACTTTTCTTTATTTCTTCATTTGCCGCTTTAACACCCTTCATCTCTTCTGGTGTGCTACTTATATTTTTTTCATGTCTTGATCTAATGATCAAAATATTTCTGTTTTCCCTTTTTAGTGTAAACTCTTAACAATGTCATATTACGTCCCTTTGCTTAGATGAATTAGTTTGAACAGAAACTAAAGGGTGTGGTTACAATACTTACCTTGAGTGGCTGATGATAAGTAGATAGCTTTCTCAATTCACGGGCCTCATTTTGACCTCTCAGGAGCCCACTATCTGTATCAGTTATCTCTCTTTTCTCCTTCCCACCTCCTTTCACTTCTATCCCGCTTTTCTCTCTCTCTCTCTCTCCTTTTTTTTCTCTCTCTCTCTCTTCTCACTCTCTTCTCTAACTCTCTAATTTTACCCCGTCTCATTCCCTATCTATCTGTCATATCTCCCCCTCGATCTTCCCTCTTCTCCCCCACTCGTTTCGACCCGTTACTAGCAAGAGATTAAAGACTGTCGCCACTGATTTTTTTTATTTAAGTAAGACATTGACACCAAACCATTATGAAGAAATAATTACAACCACCAACGATGCTTATTAATCTGACTATAACCCAACGGAATCAGCGATGGACGGTATTCAACCCTCTTGATCTTGATCTCCTTTATTTTTTTTTAATAATTATAAAAGAAATCATGAGATCCAAGCCAAGAAGTAAATCTCAAAAACCTTTGAAAGCGCACGAAGATAGGAAACAGGTGGTTGATTCTTTCCTTCTTGATTGTCCAACTCGTTCACTTTCTTCTTCCCCGGATGTTTAAAATTCGATGAGCCATGTTATACCCCGCGGGAAAGATTTCGCTTGGCCTTTTAAACAATACGCCAAATGTCACGTCTGCTGTACCAGGGGCAGATTGTCAACATGCACCGACGGGGTTAGGGACACTTGCACTTGTTACTCATTGTTTTTTTCATCCTTGAATGTCAATAATATAAATTATCAGATATAAACTTCTTTTTTTCTCCAATAACAAACGGAAATCTTACCAATGATTGCTTAGTAAAGGATCAATTTATGAAACTTTGAGGTTAAAAAAAAAGGTTGACAAATATTATAAAACTGCTTGGATAAGTTGACTGAAAGCTCAGAGGCAAGAACGTGACTGTGTATTGTCTTTAAAAAAAATGCATCTGTTACATATATTTTTTTTTGTATCTCGCAAATGTTAATACGGACTCACCATTTATGTGGAAATATTTAGTCCTTAGATTTGAAATTTTGATGTCGCAAAATACTTTGCTGTAGGCCAAATTCGGCATTGTTCCTTTAACGTTTGTAGGTCCTTCTTTCGCTTTGAACGTGATGAATATGACTATTGTTCAGTGTCCTCGTAAGAGAGGTAATTAAATTATTATCATGATTTACAACATCCGATCAAACCATAGAGGAGAACTTGACAATCTTGCTTGTCAGGTTTCAGCCATTTAGGGTACTTCCCCCATGTAACATATGTTTGCAATTATTGAATAGCCCTATTATCAAACGTATGCATGGCCATGACGATGGTTTGCATGTAAACATTGGCGCCAAGGAAAACCGTCTCATGAAATTTAAAGAGTGCATCTATCTAAATATGACAACATAGGCTCTTACTGAACATGACGAGTTACACGTGTTTACAGTAATTAAAATTTGTGTCGATTTTTGTTCTTCATATATATAATAATAATAATAATAATAATAATATGGATATTTCATAGGCATAATGTTTTGGTCTTATCCCTGGATAAACCTTGTATGCCTGTCAAGAGTTTGTGAACAAATCCCCTGAGCTTGTTTTATAGTCAGTTGGTTATTTCCCTGAATTTCGTCAATAATCCCAGGTCAGACAATTCCCCCAAAACCCTGCAAATCCAAGGATCATGCCAATCTATATTGTATTGTATTGAGAAGATTGTGAAAAACGTCTGTGGAAAAAGAATTAGATTACGCTCAAACTTGATCAAAACTTCAGAATGACGTCTTTCTCACGATGGCGTCACGCAGCAATTTTCCTAAAAGACATGTTTTAAAACTGAGTTTGAATTTAATAGAAACACGATGCATTGTAAGTGATATGCAGTTACAGACAGCTATGAATGAAGCGCATTCATATGCAAATAATAACATTGTCCTACTAAGACATGTTTAAAAACATAGTTTGAATTAGAAACACAATGCATTGTAAGTGAAATGCAGTTAATACAAACAGCTATGAATTATTATTATTATTATTATTTATTCGACCATAAATGAAGCGCATTTATATGCAAATAATAACATTGTCCTAAAAGACATGTTTTAAAACTGAGTTTGAATTAGAAACACAATGCATTGTAAGTTAAATGCAGTTACACACAGCTATGAATGAGGCGCATTTATATGCAAATAATGATTTTGCGGGTTTTCGTCGTACTTTGATTCTTGTTTTCTTTTGTCTCCTTTCGTGTTTATGCTGTATCGCGTATCTTAATTTTTTCCTTTTATTATTTTACCTTAAATAAAATGGGATAGTAATAGATATTGCTCTTTTAGAAGTAAAAAAAAACATACTGTATCCATTAATTAGAGTTTGTTTGAAATCCAACAATGAGAGGAAATTAATGAAGAAACCACAAAGAATAAATCCCAGATGAGAAAAATGCTCAGTAACTTATGACCAGTCGGCCCAATCTTTAAAGTCACACTCTGAAATCCTAAACTTGGCATAGAGTTTTGCCTTTGTCTCCTTTATATGATTCAAGAGATATCAAGTAAGCTTCGAATCTATTGAAAATCAGTATCACATTTGAAATGAGTGTGTGAATTGTCCTTTTCTGCATATAATTTTTTTTCCTAAATTAATCAACCGTATGCAAGATAAGGAAAATGTTTGGAAAGACATCTAAAAGCACAGTAAAATATCAAGAGCTAGTCCTCTTAAAAGTACATACGTCCATCTTTGAGAGAAGAGGGCTTGAACAGGATTTATGAAGTTCTCCGTCGATATCTAATGAAGCCATTAATGATTTTCTAGAACCAGATCGATTGAAACAAGGAGGCAAATGAAGTGGTTCTTTAAAACTATTTGTTACGAATCTTTGAAAAGTTTGGAATATTTACTGAAAATGTATTTATTCAATTATATGTTTTCATCGAAATGCTTTGACGGGCAGCTGTATCATACCTGATCTAATCCTCGTTCTGTGTGAGTAATACTCACATTGGTCGAGGATTCCGTCTCGCTACAATTGTAATTTTGACTAAATTCGATTGGTCTAGACCCCTATTAGTCAAGATCTTACTCACCAAGCTTTTGTTGATTAGATAACGAAGTCAATCACCCAGCGGTACCACCAAACTTAATCTCTCTCCTTTTCAGTAATAAGATGCACTTGGAGGGGGTGTCATTGATCTGTAAAGGCATTTCTGTCTCTTTCGAGCAAAAAGTTGTCCATGTCATAGGGAATGTTGCAAAAAGCTCATGTCAGCTCATAAAAGATTCACTTTTTAGTGCGTCACGATTAAATTGATAAATTATGATAACAATTTATAGAAGACTGATTGTCATGCACGCTCTTCTAAATTTTCATATTTCTTAATATTTTACCCTGATTATTTGAAATGAAACGAATTTAAGATGTCATGTGCTATGCTGTATAGGTCTAAATCATGGCTAGCATATGTGGACTTTAATTGGTAGGCCAAGTAAAAGAAAACAATCTGTTAATTCTTGTCAAGAGCTAGCTATATAAAAAGATTTAATCATTTTGCCCCCTAACTACATACTGCAATGATGCTGAAGTAAAATGAAATCATCTTAAAATCTTTGTTTTACTGCTCAAAAAAGGTTTTCTAGATCATTAAAAAAATACGCTGCTCTTGTTTCATTTCATATTTGGACTTACAAAATGTACCTGTTGCAGTTCAGTGAATTAATAAACAAGAAGGCTGTTCATAGTTGGTTGTGACTGTCTGACTTTATATAGTGACTCATGGTCCCAGAGGGGTAGAGAAACTCAAGGTGCAAGTTTGCTTTATTGAAAAACAAAGTGATGGGTATAAATTGTATGCAAAATATGTTTTTCAGCTGTGCTACCCTAACTGATCATGGTTTATGTCAGTGAACAATTGTGAATCCTATCAATTACAATAATCTTTGTGATATATTATGGACCACCTGATGTGTTTCATCACTGAGTATGAAAGGAACAGAAAAATGGCACGGTAGGGAAGGAGGCCAAAAATGTGCAATGTTTGTTGATGCATTCTGACAGGCCTTATTGCATTTATTTGTTCTTTATCCGACGAGTTGGTTTCAAGGGTAGACATTGAACTTGATAGATATTGTGTCCTTTCAAATATTGAATTTCGTCTTCATACAGTCATACTGACATATCATTCAAGTAGAAAAATCCACCATCAATAATGCATTAATTGTCAATATGGAATGTAAGCAGTACTGATGAGAGCTTTAACAAACAAGAGATATAAACGTATTGTCCTTGATATCAAAACATAATAACTTGAATTCTCACCTACAATCATGAACTTCATATTCAAAAGGGAGATTAATGTAGTAAATCCCTTGAAAAAATAACTAGCATGAATAACCTTGATTTAACATGGTTGGTTTCTCTTAGGTTTATATATTCAAAATAATAATATCTTGGTAAAGATGGAGATCCATTATATTGGAAAGCGTCTCGATATTTGCCTTTTGCCGACATAGGTTTTTTTAGTTTTGCTTTCAAGAGAAAGACTTAAAGAAGGAGAGATCACTGATTTCATAAAGTTGCCTTTTACCGACATAGGCACTACAGGATTATTGTGAACACATTTTGATGTGTGCAATTAAATTATTAACCGATGCTAACAAAGGTCATAACTGTGCCAATGTGTCACTGAAGAAGTCCATGGTAATTATTTTGGACACTGACCTTCTCAATATGAACTCAAGTAACTAGTATTCTGTGTATAATATTCATCCCACACAGCCGAATGAAATGTGTTTTTGTTTTCCCTTCAAAGAGTAAAACTTAAAGAAGGAGAGTTCACTGATTTCATAAAGTTCTTATAAATATTCTCAGAGGCAAGATATAATCTTGGAGTACTTGATGGATGTGACATTAACGAGAAATAAAGATTTAGAAGATGATATTTACTTTCTGATGTAAAAGTATTCGCTAAAATCCTCAAAAAAGTGAATACTATAAATTATTTTGAGTAATATAACTCAGCGATGGAACAAAGAAAAATAATTACTTTAAAGCCATGTCGAACCTAACAATTAATAATTCTTTAATTAGAAAGTTCACTTTTGACCAATATGGTTGTAATAAAAGTCAAATGAACTCATTAAACTGACCTCGCCCGATTACCCGCAAACCCGCCTCTAGACGCCATTAAGTTTGTCTTCCTTTATAAATGACTTCTTAGGGCCTGTCCCGACTGATTGCAATCTAACAAGTGATTGCAATAATCCCCCAAAGGGCTTTTTGGTGACTAGTGGATAATTTTTGGCTAATCAAACGGTGAAAATAGTGTAGTTTTGGACAAATTTTAAGTTACACTTTTGTTTTCCCACTTTCTTTTCGTAATTATCAGGATCCTTTGAATATGAAACTGAAACGAAAAATCCATTAATTGTAGCGCTCCATCACTGTGGTTGCTTGTCTGTTTGTCGATTTTTCGTTTGTCGGGGAGACAAATGTTTCTACGCTATTTTGCACGTACATATTTAGAAGGATGACAGTTAAATCACCACAGTCATGTAATTCTTTGAATATATAACAAATTCAGGTATAATAATAGTTGATGATTGAATCTAACTTTATATTTCTTGTTCTCGATTTGTAGAGCATCTTATATGTTTCATCTGAAGTGACGGTATCTTTCAGACTGAAAGCATATCTCAATGAGAACAGCAGACTTCTGGATGGACAGTGCTGTGATAATGTAGATCGGCCATGCAGTAACAGGTGCGATAACAGCTTCGATCTCTGCTTCGGGCCCCCGGGAAGGTAAGCATTGCATTCCGGGTTACCAGGTGGAAATTAGTAGGTTGGAGATACAGAGGCCAGAGCTTATTATAGGACGAGGTTATATAACATTCAAACGTTAAAAACTATATGGAAATTGTTAGATGGGAGATAGTTACAGAGGCCTGAGCTTATAAGACGAGGTTATATAACATATTATGAACGTTAAAAATAGCTATTTCAATTAGAAAATAAAAATAAAAACGAACACGGATAGGAATAAAGAATAAAAGAGTAGTAAGTTGCCTGAAGTTTATATTTTGAAAGTCTATACGACCGTAAACAGGACATGAGTGGAGGACAGAAAAGAACATTGTGAAACAAGCATGAAATGTAAACCAAAGACTAATTTCAGTTAATATATTGAGAACATAGAGGGGAAAACACTTAGTGAGAATTTCTTCTTCGGAATTGTTTAAGATACAAAGAAAGTAAGTACTTTAATGCTCAAAAGTCAGTGCTCCGTAAGATGCATATTTAATGCGAAATAATCTTAGTTCAAATCTAGTATGCAGGGTTCTCATTTCATAAAGCATGTATAGAGACAAGACATGGGTCCAAGGAATATGCTTCATATAGATTGAAGATAAGATGTCTGGTTTTCGGCAGACTTTACAGCCTAAAATATAAGGCAGTTTACATTGCTTCCTGGTTATTCCCAAACTCTAAGACGGTCACTCCCAAAATAGCTCTCTGCGGCTCCCCACTCTAGAGCCTGAAGACAGATGCAATGGACAACACCCAGTTTATCTACATTCAGTTCATTATGAGTATGGTCTTACTTCTGATAGTAGGTCCACAATTATATTTTACACAAATTCATTTACATGTTATATTAAAATTACTATAAATTTGCATTAGAAATGCACCACACGGAGCACCGACAGTCCCATTAAGTCATTATGTACAAGTCTTCAGATTTAATCGTTTTTTATGCGTATCTTGCGATTACGATTTTTTTTTTGGCAATCATTTGTAAATCCAAATCGACAATATTTGAAATATCTCAGACAAAAAGTTAAAACGCGGTTATAAGAACAACCTGATGATACTTATATTCCAAGATGCAGTACAGTGAGTTTTCATTTCTGTCACCAGAAGATGAAAGACGTCCCTCCCTTTGAATCAAAATACACACATGTACAAGCAGTCTAAATAACAGTCTTTCTCTAAGATCGGCAGACTATTGTGTAAGGTACCTAAATACCTTACGCCTCCTACCACCCATCCGTCGGCCTACCATCCATCTTCTCCTACCGGCGCTATAGTTCTCTTTAGAACTATAAGCTCAAGAAAGATTACCAACCGTCCTTTTCAGGACTCCCAATCACCCCCCCCCCCCCCTCTTACATGGTGCAACCGTAAGCCTACTG
>JARBES010000130.1:22398227-22409956 GCA_030265145.1 Strongylocentrotus pallidus
TTCACGCAGCAAAGTCCGGCTCGTTATACACAAACAAATTGGCCCGTATTGACTTTACACACCGGACTTAGAGGGTGATTTCAAAGGAAGGGAACATGCATACGCGTACCCTAAATAACACTGAGTGTGTGTGTGGGGCGAGGGGGGGGGGGTAATTGTCAGTGGTGGAGAATTTGAACATAGAATAGTTGCGTATTTTCGCCAATTTGGAGGGTTCAGGTAGCAAATGGGTAACGATTAGGCGTGAGTCTGAGAGAAAACCGTTTGAAACGTTTTTATAAAATGTTTTCTGTCAAGGGACGAGATGTTCAAATGAGGCCTAAAAAAAAGATGTTGTATTGCCTTTCGCGACTGACCCAAAAATCTTGAAATCTACGGTCGGCTTTTTAAAAAAGTTTTTAAAAAATGTATTAAAGCATTCAAAACAGAGAAATGTCAGCCCAAAGGGGGAGTTTAAAATATTTAAAAAGTTTTTTTTTTTAAGAAGAATTTCCGACCGACCAACCCATGTTTTGGCACCTAAAGGGCAATACAAAAATCTTTTTTTTTAGGCCTGAGATGAAAATTAAGTGCCTTGACTATAAGGGCGCAACCAACCGAAGATCAGGGGTCGGAACTCTCGAATCCATTCGAAGGGGCTACAAGACGCTTGATCATCTTGGTAAACCAAACATTTACAATATTTTTTTTTGAAGACTTGCAAGATTCAGTAGATTAACATGTGCGTTCGCATCGATTTTCAACATTCGAATCAGTTAAAATTACAAGTTTATTATTAAAAAATGGGAAACAAACAATTTCAGTTCTGTTATGCACTCGTCCCCTCCCCCTCCCCCTCTCGTTTCTTTTTATATGATATATGCAGCTATCATTATGAAATAACCTCATGACTGAAAGTGATGCAAAGACAAGTTCTTAAACAACTTGATGAGAGATATTTCTATTTACTATTTGGCTTTCATTATGGAGAGGAAAATAAACTTTAAAAATGAAAGTGATGTAATATCGTGCTATTTTCATTATATTTATCGCTTCATTGCATATTTGTTGTGATATAATTACTTTTGTATTATGTTTTGCATGAGAAATAAAATCATTTTAATTATTTAGCTGACATGCGTATAGGCACATTTTCGCGAGAGGGCTGACGCCTTTTGCCCGAATAATACTCACTCAGATTCTAAAATTTTCCGTGCGCTCTGATTTTTTCTTCTTCAACTCCTGAGACTATTCGGGCATATCGCTATCCGAATATGAAAAGACAGGCGCCCCTCTGCACCCTTCCCAATGATATTGCTTGCACTGCGTTGCCCGAATGGGATTAACCGGATTTTCGAAACTCTGAAAATCGGCAGCCCCTAGCCTCCTCACCCATGCCTCGCACGCCTATATGATTTGATTTGATTTGATTTGATTTATTGGTTTCTGCATCTTTTTTTCTTTTTTCATCATACATTTTCATGAACATAATATGGTTTGATACAATATTTTAAGTGTATATAATTTTATACAGATAATAAACGAATTTAAACAAATATGTTGAATGCATAATTAGCATACATTAGATGCAGGAGGGCTACATAAATAAGCAAAGTAGCTAGACGTGCCCGCAGCCCTCAACTTAGATACAACAACAATAACAAATAGAAATATCATTTGTTTGGGGAGAATCCTTTCTCCACAGAAACAAAAGTTGAAGCAAAATCAAGTTCACACAAAATCTTAATCAGAGATTTATCTGCTTTGTTATTCATTTATTTATTTCTGCATGGGTTCATCAAGTTACAGGGTATGATCAACATTAGAATAAGCAAACGATAGCAGTAGTTTTTAAAAAGGCAATTACAATCATATTTCGTTTTCAGTAATACTTCTTGGAGAAAGACGCAGAGGTTTGGCAATACATGTATTGCAATGTATCAAGGTTTGAGACATTGCCACGCCTATTATTACCATTCAATTGACATAATATTCCTCAAGTGGTACAAAAAAAGCATACTAAAAAATGTATTAATAAATACCAATACTAAATACTAATTACTAATGACAGTAGCAAAAACTAACAAATTAACTAGCTATATCACTCAAAGAAAAAAAACCTCATAACTGAAAGTGATCCAAAAATAAGTTACACTGTCATGACAAATAGTTTTCTCTGTTTAGCTATCGTTTTTTGGAGAAAGTGAAAGACATGACTAAAACTGTATGATACAAAATTCAGTTTTGAATTATTATATTAAGGGATACATATAATGCAAGATTCAAGATTTTATTGTCCATATAATAATACAGAAATTTTCCATTGGTGTAACATGTAGTATGTGAAACATAAGACAAACACATGGTGTCGTGTGCTGAAAGCTAGAAGGGCGTCAAGACTCGATGAGCAGGTATACGCGGTCATCCAGCTTTCAGCACATAACGTAACAAGACAATAATTATATGACTTATACATAGCAAGAATTTTAAATAGAATTCTGAATCACATCCAGTAAATAAATTCAGGTATGAATATACATGACAATCATTTCGGGAATAATAAGCATTTCAGTTTATTTACATGAATTGGTAATTGTAAACTCCAACCTTGGCCTGTTTTGTTTAGAAAAAAAACCTCAGTTTTTGAAAGTGAGACATAATGCTGCGGTCGATATCCCAATAGCGCTTTACGACAGATGAATGGTCTAAAATAATTAATTGGGCAACATGCACTAATTCATAGACATTCCCTTCTCAAAATAGGGATTAGTAAAAGTATCTTAGATGTAAGTTTCGATGCATATTTAGCTATCCTCTTTGTGGCTTATTATCTTTAATAGTTCCATCCCTTGGCCAATACATTTAGAATTTTCCCCACTTATATTTAAACCATTCCAAAATGCCCCTACAGGGTTCTGGCCCTTCAACCGATTCTATTTTTCCATCTCCGACTGATTCCTACGCATCCTTATTATTGCTTCTTTCCACCCGGAACTTTGTCGTAATTCCCCTTACATTTCCGTAATCCTTATTGATAATTCACAGAACACGAGGTTATACCTTAATATTATTTACATCCTGAACAAACAACAGGCCGCCACGCCCACTCCCATCTTTGAACACGTGGGTGGTAATGGTAATCGAGTCTGTCTTAATTACTTTGATCTACCAGCGCATCTCCAACACAATCGTTTTTAATTGATTGTAACTAGCTCAATTTACTACGGAAATATCTATTATTTCAGAGAAGAAAGGAAACACTTGTATAAATTACATATTTTATTTCCATGATCACAAAAAGGGATCGTGACCCTATTATAATGTGCATAAAGTAGATATGAATGGCTCACCCGTATGTGACATCAGCTGAAACGTAGATGGCGCTATTATGCTTGAGGATATCTTTTTGACTGACTGTTACCAGCAAACCTCCAATGTCATCGTTTTTAGTAGATTTTGACTAACGCAATTTACTACGGAAATAGGTTTTTTTCAGAGAAGAAAGGAGATACTTGTATAATTTTGATATATAATATATCCATGCTGACGGCGCTATGCTTTAGAGTATCTTATTGACTGCTGTTACAGGGTATGTTGTTATACAGGGTATCTATCAAGGTATGCCCAACCCCCTCCCCTTTTCCTTGAATGGCAAGGAGGGAAGGGATTGGCAGAGAGATGATGAAGAGAGGGAGAGAGAGAGAGAGGGAGAGAGAGAGAGAGAGAGAGAGAGAGAGAGAAAGAAAGAAAGAAACATGATATTGATGAAAAAGAACTGAGATGAAACGAAATTTCAATTGATATCATGTAAGCGCCAATAAGGTGCGCTAAATTGCAACTGTTTATAAGACAGGGCCCGGTTATGATAAAACTACTGGCTTGACGTTTGGATAAATGGTATAAGCCTACAGCTTTATCACCATTATAAATACGTTTACATTAAAGATTATTACTTTGTATCAACAATTCAACCCACTACCATAGGCCCTAATCTGATTTCCACGCCATTTATTTTGAAATCTGTAAACGGTGATTTTGTCGATATTCTCGTAAAGTTGTTTTGTGTGCCTATATGAAGATGGCGTCGATTTCATGGTTAATAGTAATTTTTGTTACAGTTTTCCTCTCTAGCATCTCAGCTCAGAGTGATGATAACCCTGTCATTACCCTTGATGGAGGGGGTATGATCACGGGTGTCACCATTCCATACAGCGAATCGCAGTTCTTAAACCTGAGTAAATCTGTGGATGTTTTCCTCGGAGTGCCGTTCGCCCAACCCCCCGTCGGAGATCTCCGATTCGCCTATCCTTTAGCTACCAACATCCAGGGAAACTACAATGCTACTTATAGCAGGGCGGAGTGTCCTCAATTTACACCCGTCACTGATCTACCAGGGATTGAGATTGGTCGAGAAGCCAATGAAGATTGCCTCTATTTGAGCATTTATACACCATCACCGAAGGTAAATGTGATGAAACCCTCTTTTTTAGAAAGGTACTAGAAAGGGGAGGCAAACGCATAAATTTAAAAAAAAATGACTTCATAGGATACACAAGTAAGTCCGAAATTATTGGATGCAACGCCCCCGATTTGAAAACATCTTTCAGATAGGCTTCGATGACTTTTGTTAAAATTTCATAAGAACTTTAATTTTCTTTATAATGTAATCATTACCTTTCGTCCTCGTTTATGATATGATGTTCATCTTGTTTATCTTTTTCATTCAAAATGATCTGTATTTTCATTTTACTATAAATCAAAGAAATGTAGACATCTGTTGGTCTCATCCTTCTGTGGGCCCTACGTCTTATTGCTGTAAATACAATAACATGTATTCATTTTCAAACATCTTGTATAGCCGACATCTCTGGTTCCCGTATTTGTCTGGATACACGGAGGTGGCTATGTGATCGGTGGTGGTTCAGAGCTGATCTATCAGCCTCTTCCTATGGTCGTACTTTCAGATATTATCGTTGTCAATGTGAATTATAGACTTGGAGCATTCGGCTACTTGACAACAGGTAAGGAACATTACAAGTCACAAACTGATTGTATCCTGATCATAGGATTATTGCACTATATTTTCATCTTTTTTTCGTTTCACTTTAGATACCTCAATTTAGCTGAATTAAATTCCTTAAAGGTAACGCAAAGTTCGGGGGAATTTTGAAAATTGGATGGAGGGTAATTCTTTAAAATTTTGATACATTTGGAGGCCCCTGTGGATGTATTATAAGCAATAGAAAATTTATCCCCTTAAACACTTCTGCTTTCGAGAAATTGAATAATGAAAAATTCACCTGTGCTCCCGGTAAATTTCAAATATTTTAAATATCGACTAAGGTCATTATAATTATGGTACCTGCGACCATAAACAACTCAGAAAATGCAGTTCTGATATGTAATTTCCAAACGGAAATAGCAAATCGGTCGATCGTAGTAAAAAAAACATTGTTTTAAAGCTAAATTAATATCAGTCTTGAAAGGGAGCTATACAACATAAAGATCTTATTATTTACAATTTCATCACTTTAGACTCGATTTCAACCGCGACAACGATCATAGAATATTGTAAAATCGCATATGCTTCCAATATGTTCATTTGAACCAAATTCATGATCCCATACCAAAACGTTGTATTACCTACACAACTCATTCAAGGCTATGCTACTGTTTAAAGATAACATAAACTATCATTTTGAAGAAAAAAAAAAAAGTTTTGTAAATTCAGAATAGTTTGCTAATTCCAAATATATTTTGATATTGCAAGGTAATAATCAAGTTTACGAAGTGAATAAGAATTAACCTGTTTAATGCTCCGTTTAGCTATTGAAAAAAAATCCATCTTTAATTATATGCCTACTTGACATTTATATGGGGGAGGGGCGGGGTTTAGTGTTTGTGTATTTATCACAAATAGTCGTTTCGATAACTATCAACGAGGACACCTTTAACAAATTATGCATGCAGATTATCAGACCAAACTAGATAATAGTTTCAAAGTTCAAATGTATTTTGACAACAAACTAAAAGTTTATTTCATCGGAACGCTGACTTGACAGAAAGATAATGAATGTCTTTAATGAAAACCGGCTGCTATCGACTCAAGCATTCTTGCTTATGATAGTTGGCCTTTGCATTTATCTTGATTATTTTTACTTACCTCCATACTTTCAAGCTTTCAATTATAATTATATATATATATATATATGCATTTTTATGTGTGTGCATTTAAGTTATCACTCTTTATGTAAATCAATTATAATTATATACTATTATTGTTATTTGAATGTTTTATGATTGATTTATCAATAAATGCAGAAACATCTGCTAAAAAAAACAGAACAAATAAATACCTGTCAACAGTTTTAAAAAAAAATACTTTTTTGTGTGTTATCTTTTCTGAATTGCAGTCAATACATTTTGAAGTTCTACGTGACTATTCAAGCATTCTATTTTCCATTTGAATTGGAAATATATCACTGGGTGTTTCATTTCTTGTTAAATATTTTAGACTGATTTCGCTTCATATCGTGATTGTTACATAATAGCCTACTTTGTTAGAAAGATTGAAGTATAATTATTTTTCTACCAACAGGTGATGATGTGGCTAGAGGTAACTATGGGATGTTGGACCAGGTTATGGCTCTTCAGTGGGTGCAAGACAATATTGAGGGTAGGCATATTTCCATTCATTCGTTGTAGAGGTGTTGTGGTTGAGTGGTTTACCACGTGAATGGCAATTAAGGCAAGGGTCAGGGGGTTCGAGCCCCTGCACGGCACTTTCCTTGAGCAAGGCATTTTATTTACATTGCTCCTCTCTACCCATGTCTTAAATGGGTACCCTGTAGGATGCGAACACCACTATATGGGTGGATTTTGGAACAACGTCGATTTCGTGAACTTGAACAACAGATATTAGGAACCGCTAAAGTTTGTAAGTTCATTATAGGAAATATCATAAATTAAATAGAGTATTTTTCCTCGCTCGCTTTGCTCGTCCGCATTATTTAGAAACAGGATACTTTCAGGCAGCGATGTGTCTGAATATCTTCATGTTTAGCAATGACCAAAGTGCCCTAATATCATTCTATGTGACACGGAGATGCCCGGTCTTTTATATCGAAATTGCATTTTTACCACTCTCTCGCAACATTAAGAAACGGGATTAATTCGGAAAAGGAGTTGCCCGAATATCCTTGTATTTATGTACATTTTGGTGGCCGGGTGTCCGCATACACTATAGTTTATATCTTTTTTAGTGTGTTGATTACATAATATTTTGTTAACATAATATTAAAGGTGTCTTTAAACAAATTAAGAACACAGTACATGTGTGTACATGTCACTCTTCGATTTACGGATTGATTCTCAACTTATATTCTGTAATGAATTAGGGATTGGGGTGACGAAACTTTTTATTTCTGAAAACGGTGCCATGACTGATTGTTGTTGAAAAACGCTGATTTAGATACTTCTTCGTTAAATTGAAATCTATGACAACCGCCGCATAACTTTACCATGTAAACTGGTTTTCATTACAAACGTTACTTCTGTCATTAAAGACTTTCTCTGTTATATAAATTGATATATAATAACCCAACCTTTGTTGTTTTTTCTAACACCGTTTTCTCAATGAAAGCGTTATCAAGGAGTCCTTGGAAGAATATGTTGTCATCTTAAACTGCATCAGTTTATCCTAGTTAAGATGAACAGGGAATCATCTTATTCTCCCAAGAAATTATGAAATGGAAACTAATCAATATATCCTGTGTTTCGTACAGTGAGTGTGTTACATCTTTGATTACTCTCCTCGCTCTTAAACATTTTGTATAATTATACAGCTTTTGGTGGAGATCCCAAGAGGGTGACGATTGGAGGAGAAAGTGCTGGTGGGTCTAGTGTCAGTCTGTTGTCCCTATCACCCCTTACAGATGGACTCTTCCATCAGACCATCATGCAGGTATTTTCATTTTAGGGCGAAGATATATACGAATTATGATGAAATTATTTAAACAATTTACATCGAAAATTAGATTTTCTATTTAATGATCCTGAAAATTCGAAGCTCTTAAAATACCAACAACAACAAAAAAAATCTTATTTTTTTATTTTCTTAAAAACATGTGCTTACTAATCAACTAACTATTCATAGATTATCTGTCTATGAATTAAAAAAAAACTGACATAACCGTAAGTCATAAATGTTCAAAGAAATAATATGGGATGATTTTCTGTTTTGATTTGTTTCATTATCAACAGAGTGGTAACGCACTTTGCCCTTGGTCTTGGGCAACACAAGAACGTGGTACAGAAGTAGGACGAGAACTAGCAGAGAGTCTAGGATGTCCTACCGAGGACAGTTCGGCAATGATTGCCTGCCTGCGCCAAGTACCTGAACGAAGCTTGACCGAGGCTCAGCTCGTAAGGCAGTAGAAGAAGTAGCATTAGTAGTCTGGTAGAAGTTTTAGTAGTAGAAGTATTTTAGTATTGGTAGTAGTACTTGGAGAAGTATTGGAGTAGTAGTAGTAGTAGTTGTTGTAGTAGCAGTAGTAGTACATGTAGTAGTAGTTGAAGTATTAGCCCTACATTTTTAATAATAAAACATGACATGGGCTTTTTCTTTTTCCTAATTTTATATATAATTTTGTTGTAGTATACTATTGTACTATTACTTCCTTTGTTAATAATCATGATTGTAAATAAAATTATATTGAAACAAAAGTGGTGGTAGTAATGCTAGTAGTAGTATATTAGTACAAGTAGAAGTAGTAGTAGTAGTAGTAGTAGTAGTAGAGTCGCCGTCGTCGTCGTAGTCGTCATCGTCGTAGTTGTATTCGAAGTAGTATTAGTAGTAGTATTTGTGGTAGCAGTGGTAGTACTGGTAGTAGTGGTTGTAGTACATGTAGTAGTAGTAGTAGTAGTATAGTAGTAGTAGTAGTAGTAGTAGTTATTGTATTGTAGAAATTAGTTATGTAATAATGATAGTTGAAGTTCCTGTAGGAGTAAGATAGCATAATGCACAGAGCAGAGCACTGATTTTAAAACGAGGACATTTATACTTACCTTTTCTCACTTTTTCCTACCTTTTCCCCTTCCATAACGCTACCAACTCGCTCGTAGTCTTTGTCATCAGCCCTCTCATCACCTGTAGTAGATGGCTACTTTTTGTTGGATCATCCGATGGAGTTGATCAACCGACGTCAGTTCAAGATACAACCAACCCTGATGGGCACCAACGAAGATGAAGGTGCAGGGAATGCGTTAAGTCTGTTCCCGGGTTCAGCTCGTTCAGAAACACCTCCCGTCATGAACATTTCATTCTTCAGGTAGAAAACTAATCACTTGAAGTGGTTCTTTGTTATACTGGTAGTCATCATGTCAGTCGTTGGCCCTTACATCAGGGAGGTGTTTCACAAAACTTGTCATCAGTGACAAATGACAATTTTTGTTAGAAGCTATACTGAAATCCTTGCTTCTAATTGTTTATCAGCAGATTTGTCACTGATTTTTGTCATTTGTCATTGTAAAAAGGCTTTGTGAAACGGGTCCCAGTATTAAACCCAGCGTGACTGTTTATGGAGAAAAGTATACACATGCGCTTCACAACGTGATATTCTACACTCAATTAAACTATTTAGCGCATTACACAAAGAAGACAACGTTATTTATAACTTTTATGGTTTGTGGAATGATTAATGATTAATTGGTTTTGGAAGTAGCTCGTGTATGAAACAATTAATCCATCAATTTGTAAAGAAGTTTGATATGCAGTTTACTATTAATGTGAAGTATAATGAACTAACCTTATATGAAAAAGATAACCTGGCCTGGTGTGTTTTCAAATGTAATGAGAGTTGACTGTGTTTTGTCAGTAAGAAGAATAACCGATTGATGCAGAGTGTACAAAGAATAAACTATATGGGATATGGTGAGGTAACCTCCATCATGAATTCCTTTACTATTTCTTCTTCAATGCATAATAAAGCCGTTTTGCTAATCCCATTTGATTGTTACGTTTTGTTCTGCAGGAGCCTCATACCATCTCAGACATACAACGACGCCACCGACATCGAACTTGCTGCCATTGAGAACGAATACGTGGACTGGTCCGTGGCTGATGATCCCACTGGCGGGAATCAAATCGATGGATTCATTCGTTTGAATACCGACATCAGTTTTTCCTGTCCGACAGAGTATGTAGCTCGAGCATTAGAAGCAGCCGGGGCCGAGATCTATCGCTATGAGATGACACACGACCCATCATGGTCGGTTTATGCAGGTATACATATATTTTTTAAATCTAGTTTTTCCTGTTTATATCTCTTACAGTATATTCTTCTTCAATACATATTTCATTTATTGACCGTTACTGTATTTCGGTTAGAAATTATGTTTGATTTTTTGGGGGGCTTGGGTGCTCTTCACGTGATGTTTATGAAACTAATTACGTGAGAGCACGAAATTAAGAATACAATCTATCTTTGTAACGAGAACTAATCAGTTTCAAATTCATATAAAGTTTAAGAGGATATTTTTTTTGCATACTCGGTGCATATATTACAATAATTTTTGCAAATGGAGGGGTGTTTTGTAGAATCTGTCGATTGAATTCTCATTTATTTTCGCTGACTGGCTTGAAATCCAAGTCATGGTTTGCATTTTGTGCTTTTGTTTATATTTGTAATGGGGTTTGTGCTTATATAGGCATTTGTGGTCCCAAGGAAATAAATTGTGTGCGGGCAAGCACTTAATCCAATGACTGGGGTGATAGTATATCTGTAAAGCGCTTAGAAACATTGTATTAAACGCTATATAAAAGCGGGATATAGTATTTGATAAGGAACTAATGTTAAAGCATATTTGTATGCAGGTATACCAAAGTGGTTGGGCGCGGCACATGCCGAGGATCTACAATATGTCTTCACCTGGGGTCTGATTCCTGCACCTATTGCCCGAATCGTTGGTCAATCGGACGAAGAAAAGGCAATGTCCGTCCAGTTTATCCGTTACTGGGCCAACTTTGTGATATCAGGGTACGTATGAAGGGATTCCCCTCATATACAGTTTTATATTTCACGGAGGCGTGATAGCTCAGTGGTCGAGCAGTGGTCTCGTAACCGGGAGGTCCCGGGTTCGAAACAAAGTCGATGCGCTAGTGCCCTTTGGTAAGGCATCAATCCTCAATACCAAGTTCATCGGAGAGGACTTATAGTCGTCGGTACCCTAGTTGCTTACTTACAAGCACATGATTTGTCACGTAAAACCAACCAACCAACCAACCGATGTTGATGGAGGAAGAAAGGAATAGCGTTTGTCCTCCATAATAATCTGGTTGCAATACTTTGTTTGTTTTCAATATCTAATTCATCCGTTTTTGGACAACTTTCCAGGAGCCCTAATGGACCCTTAGATAATGGAGACTACCCTGAATGGCCGAGATACACAATGCCTGAACAAGAATACAAGAAGTTATCTCTAGATATGGCGAACGGACGTGCTATGAGAGCATCACAGTGCTCGCTCTGGAGGAACTTTCTTCCTGGTCTCCGTATTCAAGCAGGTAAATGTTTCATTCATGTTTTATTTGCATTATTAAGTATTATAATTATCATCATCATCATCATAAATCATGATTATTATTATTATATTGTTTATTAATACGATTGGTAGTAGAAGTAGAAGTAGTAGTAGAAGTAGTAGAGGTAGTAGTTGTAGTAGTAGTAGCAGTAGTAGTAGTAGTAGTAGTA
>JARBES010000130.1:23289899-23297399 GCA_030265145.1 Strongylocentrotus pallidus
AATAAATATGTTTTAACTAGCATATTTCTCAAATAAGAAAATCACTTTACTGTCACATTGAACACTAAGCCCAAAATGGCTTGGGCTAGGACTCTGTAATACCA
The DNA here is from genome assembly GCA_030265145.1 of Strongylocentrotus pallidus. Classification (NCBI taxonomy): domain Eukaryota; kingdom Metazoa; phylum Echinodermata; class Echinoidea; order Camarodonta; family Strongylocentrotidae; genus Strongylocentrotus; species Strongylocentrotus pallidus. Next base: position 23,290,004 of record JARBES010000130.1, read on the forward strand.
AATGAAATCTTACCCAATAAAAACACATTGCTTTAAAAATATTTCATTATGTTCTAACAAGATTCTCTACAGCCATGTATGTTCATTTCACCCATTAATGTTATAAAAGGAAGAGATAGGCAGCACATGAAATAATGAATTTACATGCTTATCTCTATCGAGATGATTTTTCAGTAAGTGATCAAAATTCATGTATATTTCACATTGCTTAGAATGCATGCATGGTTGGTGCATCACCATCAAACTAATACAAAATATATAGAGTAATTGCTACAATCCAATAAATGCCAAATCCATTCCCTGCCTAATACAATTAAGATTACTTATTTCCTAATCCTCTTACATGTGCATCTAGATTCAATGACAAGAGGGGTTCAGTCGTCGTTCAATGTGTCATCTGCTTCATTACACTCGGCGTAGCGTGCTTGTACTGCTTCTGGTCACAAGAGGGGGTACTCCTACATTTGTGAGCTCTGAAAGATTGGGTGGTGTGGTCAAAGACTGAGCTCAGAATGAATCGGTTATCGTGAAATGGCATAATCGTCTCTTGACAGCCAGAAGGGTGTTATTTACTTTGCATTAAAGACAAGGAGTTAATGCCCTTCTGGCACCAAACAGATAAAATATTTGATTCTTAGAAACAGTTGTAATCCGACTAGTAGTTATAGTAGAAGTAGTAGTAGTAGTAATAGTAGTAGTATTAGAAGAATTGGTGGTGGTAAAGTGGCGGTGGTAATTGTGTCGATGGTGGTGATGGTGGTAGTAGAAGTAGTAGTAATATTGTTGTTATTGTTGTTGTAGTAATATTGCTGTTGCTGAATATATTACTCATTGCGGATGTAGTATCGAAAATAATATCGCTAGTGATATTCGTTTGTCATGCTTGCTTACATTAAATTTTATCACCTGACGAAGTGTTGCAGCGGCGCACAAAACGTTGTGATCTTTTAGATCCCTTGTTGACCATACATTGCGAGATAAAAAAATATCATTAGCGATATTATTTTCAATATTGTTGTTGTTGTAGTAATAGTAGTGGTAGCAGAAGTAGTAGTAATATAAGCACCTGAAGTAGTAGTAGTAGTAGTAGTAGTAGTAGTAGTAGTAGTAGTAGTAGTAGTAGTAATAGTAGTAGTAGTAGTTGTAGTAGTAGTAGAAGTAGTTTTAGTAGTAGTACTAGTTATTAAACATATTTCACATAAATTGAATCACATCATGGATGAGTACAGGTACCTAACATCCTTTTAATATGGGCCTTCTCTTTTTTAGTCCAAAAAAAAGAAAAAGAAATAACCAATGCTTAAAATTGAATCATTAGGAATATATTTAAATATTTTTCTTTTATAATGACCCAGAATAAATTTAGTTCTCCCAACACATTAAGTACGAGACAGCACACACAGACATTACAAAATAAAATAAACTGCGGAATAGAATCACAAGGGAAGTAGATTTCGTACAGCAAGTATAGACATTAAAGGGGAAATAAGGGGAAGTCCCCTTTAAATTCTCTGCTTAATGCCTCGATGCCATTTACAAGAAATCAACACCACATTTGAACATGAAAAATACCATGTAAAACCCTGAACAATTTGCACTAATTCGCTCATGCATACATGGTAAACTATTCAATTGTGTTTGATATTCCCTTTGTATGAAAAAAAAGGATTTCGGCGAGAAACGCTTCCAAAACCACAGAATATGAGCGACGTGATTTGTAGTGTGGTTAGAAAATGTGCCACAACTGCTAATAGTAAACCAATCAGGCATACAAGTGGCGACAGAACACTACACGGGGAAAGTGTTTGCTGTGTTTACAATGTAAGGTACTTACAGTGGATGGAAAAAATCTCTCTCTGACCCCAACCCACTTCTAAACAATATTTAATAAACATTGTACCAGAAATGGAAATATGAATACGGTAGGTAAAATGGGTCATAACATATTGCAGTACTATATGATAAGAGATATATCTCTTTAACAACAACAACAACAAATTTCAACACCTAAATCAGCTTAAGAGCCAATGTGTTTCTTGAAATCAGGTGTTAAAACCTATTTAATCTATAGTAGAGGTGTCGTGGTCCTCACCAGACTGTGGATCACAAGGTCCACAGTTCGAGTCCCGCCACAGCACTAATATCCTTTAGCAAGACATTAATCTACATTTGTCACACTTGACCCAGGTGATGTTAATGGGTACCTTGAAATGCTAGAGCGCCGTAATGGCAGCTATGCTAAAGCCTGGGAAATACTAGCAGAGCGCCATAGAAGTGTCAAGTCTGACAGATATGAGCGCTATACAAGAACCCACTATTATTATTATTACTATTACATTGATCTTGAATGAATCTATATAAATGAAGTGTAATGTAGGTCTAATAATGAATGGATAATGTATAAATTTCTTTAAGAAGGACAACTCAGTCATTTTGGTGTTTAATGAAAAGAAACAAAATTAAAAAAGAAACAAATATCATAATCAATGTCACAAAACAAGTCTGCTACACCCCCTTTAAATAAATATAATCAAATAGTCATCATGCAAATCATGATTAATGTTGTACGCATAATGCATGGGATTGCACTGATTTCATCATGTGCTACAAGGAGCTCTTTTCATGATTATAGAAAACCACGACCTCTTAAATCTTAAAAACATTTTAGCTCGCATCATAAACATCCAGGGGCCATTTTTAATGCTCTTTTGATCGTTCCTGATTGAAGCAAATAACGACCATCCATACTGGCATGTTATGAAGAAAAGTGTCATGTGGAACAAAGTGAAGTAATGTCCGTGTCGTGTAATGCATGGCGGCTTCCTTTTTCTCGATCCCGCTCGCCTTTTAATCACGAGAGCGTGAAGGCATTGATCCATTACGAGCTGTTTAAGGTGGCCTTAAACGTCCAAATATTATGATAAAATGCCAGCATGCATGACTAGGCCAGCTGCAGCAGCAAAAATTCTTAAAGGTTGTAATCAACTAATGGAAAAATTGAAGAAATGGTAATGACCGCTTTAAATATACCATTTCCAATAAAAAAAGGGCATGGCATAATTACAAATCATCATCATCATCATATGATACTGTCTTATATCATTGTCAAATTAAAAATTTAGTCCTGGATATCAACTTTACATGAGAGTACAGTGAAATTATCCTATTTTCCGCTAATCGCATGTCAAGAATTTAACAAGAATAAAGAGATGATTAGTTTCATTTGAGGAGATGATATGCCATCTAGCCAGGTTTTATTGTAATAGGTAATGTTCTTCAGGACACGAAAGAAAAATGCCCATTACCAGAATTAAGGGAATTAAGGGGTCGTTCAGCACGAAAAATTAATCACCCAAAAATAACAGCGTTTACAGTATATAGTGACAAGTTATCACATTAACCTGTTATTAATGAATGATCTACAATACGCGGAATCCAGTCTGCATACATCACTTGTTGCTATGTTGGGCAAGCCTCTGGAAAGCTTTCAAGTTGTCAAGAACAAACTTTATTTAAAATGTATGCATACAATTTGAATATGCTAGAAAACCAGTATATTTGGACTTAAAGAGAAGGTTGAGTTCTGGGGAGAGATGAAAAAGCATATACAAGTGTGGAAGAACATCAGAAAAAAATTATTCTCTGAAAAGCGTATCTCTTCAAATGCCTTCATATTCTAAATATGAAATGTAACAGCTTTAAAATGTGGACCATATTTTTATGCCACATATGTTTGTGTAGTCCTTCTTTCATCTTTATGCGTACAGCGCTTGTTACTTTTACCAAGACTGGGCCAAATTTCTTATAATTTTGATGATTCCAGAATCTTGCAGTACAAACCAATACTTATATGCTACATGATCAACTTTTTCTGATCAATTCCACACTGTTTCTTTAACAATGCAATTTCATGACTAGAACGCCACTCTATCTTTAAGTATCATCTGTACTGGAATTTCAATGAGTGAAGTATACCACATTCAAACAAATTTATATTTTAAGTGCTGTTTACAATGACTCTATGAATGCTAAATTCAAATCCTCTTTAATTCACTCGATCATGAGTGCACTACGGTGTAGATGGTTATATATGCATACATTAATATAAGAGGCAATCTATTATATGCTTAAATGATGCTCTTATGAAATGGATGCATTAGGCTTCATCATTCGCTCGATGGTTCCAATTACATCTAAGTAGGTTCATAATAGTCTGATTATGTTCATCAGCATAATAGCAATTGAAAGAGACTGAGGGGCAGACAGAGTGGAGACAAAAATTCAATGCAGAAAAGACTATTTTATTTATGAGTGCGCACGTGTGGAGGGGGTGGTCACTAATGTAACATTATAGGTATGTGCATTACCAGGTCCTTCAAAGGAATTTATGAGCCTATTTCACTGCCAGCATACTGATGGGGTGATTATCATAATTTGTATAAAATAGCTGTTAACTAGATGTCCCAAAATTGTGCATTCTAATCTAGAGATAATTAGAAGAAAAAAAAAGCTTACAAGGAGACTATACGCACATTTACTTGTGAAAAACAAAATATCATGCAAACTAAGACAGGAAAGGAAAGAGCTATATTTCATTGTTAAAATATGACGAAATGTAATATAGATTTGCTAAAATTTATTTAAAAATGTAAACTTATGGTAAGATCCCACACGATGATATATCATACAAAGCAATTTGCCCTAAATTTAAACGTGAATGAATCATGATAAAACAATCAAATTTGAAGGCTAGATCCCTCTTCAAAACCTCCAGGTATGGGATTGAAAGCAATGGTTGATTTATTCACCTATTTTGCTAAAAAACCTGAACAAAAAAAATGATTATCAAGAGTAATCTTTACAGTCTTACACAGTACTAATCTCATCATATCTGTAGCCTTAACAAGATATCAATTTACCTAACTCATATAACACAGTATTACAGGGATAGTTGAGTTTTGTTGAAGAGGGCGCTACACAAAAGAATTTTGTTGTGAGTAAATGAAAAAATGAGTGTCAAAATTGAAAGAACATACAATTTAAATGACAAAATCATCTTTGTTTGATCAAAGTCAGTTTAGAGACGGCTGAAATATGCATAAATATAAAGATTTCTAATATTTGAACCATCCGTTGAAAAAACGAAATAGCACCTTATACAATGCTGATGTTGGCTTTTTTGTGTTAGTTGTAATACGCATTATTAATTAATTAATTAATTAATTAACAGTCACTTTTTTTTTTAAAGTGGAGCTTAATTGGTATGATCGTATAGGCTAAATTTCACACATTTTGAGGTCTAAAATTACCTCCATAGCAATTCTAGGTCCTAAAAGAGCACTAGAAATGTCATAAATAAGAATAAGAGCAATAACCATGCAATTTGAAGACATTTGCGGTCTGAAACAAGAACTCAACTATATCCCTTTAAAGCCTATGTACAGTACATGCTCAAATTCTGTGCAAGTAAGAGAATATCTACACCCCTCCTTCTTTTTCCTACTTATTTTGACCAAGTGTTTCCAGTCCTGCGGCCTTTTTTTCTCTTTCCGTCCAGGTACATTATACAAGAGGAAAAAAAAGAGAGAGGGGAAGCTTATAAACCCTTAGAAGCAGAGGAGAGATGCAGCACAAGACTCCATTTCACGGGGTCTCATTAACATGAGACCATTTCAGGTGTCACCAAAGCGTGTTCCAACCCATTCATCACAGCTTGCTCGGTGGTCAGAGGAACGAGAGAAGAAGAGCACTTCTCCTCTTCCTCTTCTTCCTACTCAGCTAGCCGTAGCATTGGAATGAATAAAGTACCTAATAATCAACCACGTACCCATCAGCCACGTTCCCCCGCAAAGCAGCACTCATGAAAGATTCACTACTCATGTGATGCCAAGAGAGTAAAGTGCAATAAAATTGTACGAAGTTGGAGCTTGACTGCGTTTTGATGCGTTCGATGACATCATTTAACAAGATACAACAACCACATAAAAACCTTGATTATTTTAAAGTTACTTTTAAATGAAATATTCTTTCACTACAGATACTTTTAAGACCCTCTCACTTAAATTAAAACAAAAATTGTGTTGATAACTGATAAGCAATGCCATGGTCCATGAAGCTTTCACTTTTAGGGAATTTACCAACCTCACCTCCCATTCTCATTTGATTGTGTCCATTACTGCGTTATGATGAGTTCGATTGAAAGTTTTAACAAGATACAAACAAACAAAAACTTGATAATTTTTAAGTTACCTTTAGATGATATATTCTTTTACTAAAGATACATTTAAGACCCTCTCACTTAAAATCCATGGTCCATAGAGCTCTCATTTTTAGGAAATTTACCAACCTCACCTCCAATTCTGATTTGATTTTATCCATTACAAGTCAATCAGAGAGTAGAGTTTAATATTCATCTACATGGTGTGGGATTTCCTCTTTCCAGTCGCAATGCAATGATCACATTTTCTGACCAAAAGTGGTCTTTATAGGCAGGTCATCTTTAAGAACAGGTGCCTATAGTACATGTTTCAATGAGAATTTTTTTTCAAGGGGAGCAAAAAATGTGGTCTTTGTAGACAGGTGGTCACTAAAGCAGGTTTGACCGTATAAGCTTGTGTTAACTTGGGTTAACCCCTCTCAAGCTCTTTCAATACTCAAAACATATTCCATCTAAGAGATTAGCATTCTACAAGTGAGATTTAATTCAATTCATAGAATTGTTCTAATGATACAGGTTGTACACATTATTTGTTAATCTTCAAACAAATGGTTGCATCATATACAATGTATTTCAAAAGGCATATGTCTTGTTCTTAGGTCAAGAGGATTGAAAAGCATACAGCAATTCAGAAGCAAAACTTCTCATCTCCTTTTCACTTCTGGCCACTTATGAAAATACATGTCACACTCATTGATCAATAATATAATGAGAGGCTAGCTGCTACAAGTGAGAGTGCACTGTGCCCCGGTCATAACTAGGCTATCAAGAATCAAATCTAATTCATAGCTTTTGGGCAAGGGTAACATGATCCTACTCAACAAGTACTGATGGGCTTATAACATGCAGAGCCTTCGTTGGCTCATTCTTAATACAGCACTCACCAAGTGCCTGAAGAAATTAAAGGAAGACACAACTACATCTGTATCTAAATTCATCAATTGTGGGTCAGAATATAAGATTACTTTCCTCAGTCAATTGGAAACTGTTATCAGAGCCTGGAAACTGTTATCAGAGGCTGAAAACTGGGCTGGATAAACAAAATGGCCTCATCTGATCGAAAAACAAATTGATGCGTTGTAATCAAATATGATGAGATGTATCTGTTTGAGACAACAAAAAGGATCTTGTGATGTCACTAGACTAGGCAAAAGATATTTTCCTTCAAATGTATACTTT
>JARBES010000130.1:23412977-23423315 GCA_030265145.1 Strongylocentrotus pallidus
AAAACTACGTACCTATATAGATTGGCCCGGTCAGCGCCAATGTAAGCTCTGGCCGATCTAGGACCATCTTCTCCACTGGTTCTCTGTCCACCCTCAGCCATACCTCCTTACGGTCAAAGTTTGCTTGGACAGAATGCCAGGCGTCATCGTTGAGTGGGTCTGGTACGGTCACGCTGATGGTCATCATGTCCGCACCGTAATCAAACTGGACCTGTATCGTTCGGTCATTCACCAACTTCACCTGAAACAGCAAGATATACAGTTAACAACTAAATTATTCATACCCCTTGTATATTTCATGGTTCTTGTGTTTATCACAATTTAAGAATGAATGGTGGATGGTTGAATTAGGGCCTTTGTCAAATACTTTAAGATTCAAGCTTTGATATGTCACATTCTCAAGAAACATCAATTGGGAGTCTTTGGGAAAAATCAATTTTCCCCGTAATTAATTTAATTAAAAAAATTACAAAACTTGGTAAGGGTATGAATAATTAAGTTGTTAACTGTAGGTATATCTGATATGTGCATGAACAAATACTGTTATAAGCATGCATTACAAGTACAAATAAGTACAATAAGCCTTTTATGTGTCCTGAGATTGTTGATAGTTTGTGAGCTGAGTATTCAAGGATCAATCTTTCTGCACCATATTTTTAATAACTTGATATCAAAACAATAGCTTTAAAGGAAATTCATATTGGTATATACTGGTATTATTGTTTTTGAACATCTCATTATTACAATACCATGTTCCATTCCACTCACATATAAAAACTATAATATTAATCAACACAAAAAAGGGTAAATTTAGGGAAAAGGGTGAAACATAAAATCCTAAATGTTTCTTCACAACTATCATCGCTATTCTACAGTCAACATATAAAGTATATTTTTGTTACACCACAGTAAAAGGTAAAACGATTTGATAAAAGTATGGTATATGTGACATTGGTTACACCAAGAGAACTATCCAATAACAAGAGGCAACATGACTTGCTCAATCAAACCAGTGTGACTTTATGTTACAGTCAAACCTGCTTTAGAGACCACCTGTCTACAAAGACCACATTATTTGTTTCCCTTGAAAATGGTTTCTCATTGAAACATGTACTAAAAGGAACCTTTACATAAAGACCACCTGCCTATAAAGATCTCTTTTCTTGTCTCCCTTGGGTGGTCTTTATAGACAGGTTTCACTGTACATCAGTATCATTGCTTGGCTGCCATGAGACACCAAAGTCTCATGTCTCATTGAATTTAATTTATTCACCACTTTCATAAAAACATTTAAAGTCAGAGAATGCAATAAATTATTTCTTACAAATATGGATACGAGAATAAAACTGAAAAAACACGAAGGGAAGTTATGAAGTGATTAGAACATCAAAATGTTACAGAAACTAATAGGTAGATGATGATCCTACACGAAACACAGAACATTATTTTAAAAAAAGAGAAGAGACAAAAAAAGAATACAATGGTAATTTACACTCATAAAAAAAGTTTGGTTTCAGTTTAGTGGTGTTTATTTTACAATACCTGACTGCTAAGAAAGCATAAATGCTTGTTAGTTAGCAACCAGAGGACTGACGGCTTTAGGTCCTCTCCGAGGGACCTGGAAAAAAAAGTGCAGTTGCTTACCTCAATTAATCCTTCTTTCTCTGCATCGGCTGCAACGAAGACGGCAGCGGTGGCTGGGTCACTGGGATCCGATGGGTCTACCGTGGTCTTGAAGTCAAAGGCAACGTCTAAGGCGCCCTGAGGGGTGGTCATCATGTGGGCAGCTAGGTGGGCCTCTCGCTGGACAAAGCTTACTATGTTGGTCAGACTCACTGTATCAAAGACAAGATGATGACATCATAATGAGATATACAATGGAGAATCTTAGGCCTACCGCACCCACTGTTCAATCTGGCTACGGATCCAATTTTGGAATTATTTGAAATAGCATTTTATATGAACATTTAAACTTGTAAAATCTTAGTGACTGAGGATCTGAACAGCCGTATGAATTAATAGAAATATCTAAATTTCAAGGAATTTTCAAGCTTCCTTGGAGAAGAAAAAGCAAACTCGGCTAAGAATTGTAGTGACGTCATACCATGAGTGCGATTGTCTATGATTTGAAACTGATTTGGCTTTTATTTCGACTAGTTAAATGCAACAAGATTCAGGTAGTTAGTTTTGTTATCATTATTTAGAACCTAAATCACAAAAATGATAAGATTTCCTATCCAATGTATTGAATTGCTATTTCTTTGAAAAATTGGATAGCAGGACTATTGTTTAATTTGCGTTGGGCTTTACAATTCTTGAGGATAGTTAGAAATCTCAAAACACTTTTTTACTTTAACATACATAATAATACAAAAATAAGGCCACTTCCGAAGATTTCGAAAATTGAGTGTTGTGATATTAATTCGATTCCACACTTTATGAAAGATATTTTATTGAAGGGTAAGATTTTGTCTCCTATGAAGAATTTAGCCCCGTTTGGATTGGGCTCAAGTATATTGAATTCCATTCCTCTACAAAAGCATATTACTAGATTGAAATATGCTCATGACCCAAGTTTGCCGGTAATCCATCAATCGCTTCTTGAGATAACCCGATAAGGAGCTAATTTTGCATACATTATGAGCCCTGAGACCTTGTGATCCCAAAATTTAATCAGTTCATTGGCTCTGCAAGATATACATGACCCAAGTTTGGCAAGAATCCATCAATCAGTTCTTCAGATAACGCGATCACGGTAACGGGACGTACGTACGGACAACCCAAATACATAATGCCTCCCGCTACCTGGTAGCGGAGGCATAAAAACTGAAGTTTTCAAAACAAGAACTGTTCAATGGCAAATTCTAGTAACGGAGCGTACTTACCATCTCCTCTACATCTCAGTTTTCCCAGCTGATAAGAAGCAGATGACCCTGCATCACCGGTATCCCCAAACCTGAGCTGCGTTACCGGTAGATGGTCCTTCTCAGTCAGGTAGCCCTCATCAAGACCATCGTTTGTAGAATCAGCATCACAGTTACAGTACTTGGAGTTATCGGGAGCACACACCATACCAATACCACAGGCACACTGATACAGGAAATGTGACGAAGAAAAAAAAAGGGGATATCATGTTATGTATGATGATTAAAGGGTTCGGAGTCAGCCATTCAGCAGAATAGTTACAACTTCATTCAGGGAAGAAAAAAAAATTAAGCAGGATAATATTACATGTATAAAAGTTTTTAAATGATGTAACGTCTAATAAAGAGATGATAGGCTTTAAAACAGGAGGGAAAAAAGGAGAATGGAAAAATTCTTTCAGGATGATATTTGTGAGCAAGTTTCACTTCTTTATTTCTCTGTGTATTGCCAAGCGGGCAGAGTTGAAAAGTGTACAAAAAGTGAAGAATACAAAAGGGGCACGATTCTCCTGTCATATTATGCAAGCAATAATCACTTTGCTTGCAACTTTCTAACAGTTTTTCTTCCAATATTGTCATAAAGCTCATCGAGACCATTGAAATCTGATGATGAGGCATGTGCAGCTTGTTTAAAGCAGTGTTAAAGGCCATCTGTACTAGTGTAAAGGAGTGATTAGACCACCCTTGCAAGGTCACTGGACAGGAGGTTATTTCATCAACTCAGCTCTCGAATAACATAAGAAAAAGAGGATCATGGGGGACCAATGGTCACCGATTAGGCATTGTTTGTTGTACAGAGGGCGCAAGTAGCTATAAGTAGTGCAGTGTGGCTTTAACTTACCCTTCCTGTTCCTACAGGTGCTCCACCCCAGTTGACCATCTTCTGATCATGTCTGTTCACCCACCAACCATAGGGAGATCCACCTATACAACAAACAAACAATCATACAATCATAAACACATCAGTCAAAGGTAATGTGAATTTAATGGTAAAGATTTTAAAATATCACCCGGTCGGAGCCAGAAGAGCATCAACTCCATATACTGAAACACGGAGTTAACGCCCTTCTAGCTCTGAGCATGGATATACCGGTATATATATATATATATATATGTTCTTTTTAAATGCAATTTCAATGATAAAAGAAGCAGAGCTTGAAAAATGGTCTTGTACCACAGTCTTGGAGACATGCCCACATCAGGAAGGGTGCTCATATATAACCAAATTTGCACCAGTAGGTTGAAGGTATATACTTGTTCACCTTGGCCCCATACACTTGCACCATGCAAGGGGTTTGTAAGAGTACAACTGTGTTTGTATATTTTTATTTATTCTCAGCATAGTTGTACTCAATCTACACAATTTACTCAAATGTTTTGTTTTTTTTAATACAGAAAACATTCATTAGTGGCCTAGTGGGGGTGATTATGACATGTAATTTCTTTTCTTCACTAAAAGTAGGAGATGCGATAGCTCAGTGGTAGAGCTGTGATCTCGTAATTGGGAGGTCCCAGGTTCAAAACCAAGTCGATGTGCTAGTACCCTTTGGTAAGGCATTAATCCTTATTACCAAGTCCTTCAGAGAGGACTTAAAGTGGTCAGTCCCCTGGTTGCTTAATTACAAGCATACACATGTTTTCTTAGCAATCAGGTAAAACAAACAAACAAACATTCAATCAAAAATACAAACAAATAAAACAATTTAGAAGAATCCCGGCTTGCTCTAGATCATGTCTATCTCCTCATCTTTGAACTTACTTGGTGAATTGAGTAACTTTGCATTGGTGCACTCGTATCTGATGAACTGTTCACATTGCTCAGAGTGTTGAATCAAGTCTTCGATCTGTTCCATAGTAGCCTCATATTTTATCCTCTGCATGTAAGATCCAGGGGCTTCGTTTCCACTTGGTATATCCGTTGTTTCTTCCACATTATGACTGATCTCCGTCCATCGGTAATACATACCAGACCCAGCGTCTGTATGAAGGCAATCATATTGAAATGAAATGAATATACTTGTATATGAATGCATCAATGAATACCATCCCATTTGCTTTTTTAATGTTGTTGTTACTTTATTTTATATTCAGCCTTTAAGAGCTATTAATATTGGTTACATTTCCCCCCATGTAATATGGAAGCAATATTTCCATAAACCTTTATCAATTTTGGAGACATGCCGGTAGTGCTCATACACAACTTGATTAGTTGCTTTCAAAATAAGAGAGGCCTTTTCAATACCCTTACATCATTTTATCAATTCAGTAGCTTGATACTTTTCTTTAAGTTCTTCAATAGAGCACAAGCTGAAAAATTATATTCAAATGCAAAGTTTGCAATTTCCTTTAAATATAATTCATAACCTGGTTGAAAATCACATAACGATATGTTCAACTTGAATATATTACATTTCAACCTTGTACCTTTCTATAATTACGATCCAATATTATTAAAAAGAGACTTGTTGAATTGAATGTTGCAGTTTTAATCTATTAATTAGTAACTCCACCAAGTTTTACTAACAATCATATAGACACAATATCTACTGTATAAGATTAATTTGAAAAAAATACAGACTTGAAGATTTAAACTACATGTACACATATGTTGTTAATGGATCAAACCAGTATATCAGTTATGGGGTGTGAAAATCATGAAAATGTGCAGATAAAAATGTATACAAAATCCATCCTGATGACCCACATACTGTATGCACATAAAAAGATGAAATAAAATAATAGAATAGCAGACCAGGGCCCCATTTCACAAAACTTGTCATCAGTGACAAATGACAGTTTTTGTTATAAACTAGTGAAATCCTTGCTTCTGATTGGTTATCAGCAGATTTATCATTGAAAAAATGCTTTGTGAAATGGGTCCCAGGTTAATCATAGTTAGTTCATGTATGAGTAAGTAGACCTAACCCCCCTGCAAGTGACATACAAGCACATAAACATGTGACATCTGTCTGCAGTGCCGATTGACACTATTGACCTTCGTAATGAGATTTAACTCTGTCTCGTCTGTAATCCAATTGTTCTTTCTTTTCCCAAATACTTGCAGTGAATATACTGGCATTCAAGTCTACCCACCATATTCAGAGAGAACATGGAGCCTTGAAAGAATGCATCCCTGGTTTAAAAGACTTATGACACATGTACCAACATGTATTATTACTACTATATTTTTTTGTACCTGACACACAGATCTGGGCCCCCGTTTCATAAAACTTGTTATCAATACTCAATTTCTATGACAGATTTGCTCTCAGCCAATCAAATGCCACAATTTCAGTAACTTTTAACAGTTATTGTAACTTGTTATTGATAACCTTGTTTATGAAACAGGGCCCTGAGTTACAATCAATAATTTGGTATTCTTCTGCAACATATGCATGTGTTTCGAAGAACACACAAAATCATTGCACCCCCACCTGTACCACCCCACTCTTCAATTACTGCACATACATGTAGTATGACTGATGAAGAACATATGATGCACTGATCTTCATTAGTAATGGAAAACTTTATGAGGCAAAATACTGAGATGATCACTCTATAGTTAATAGAAGCAAAATATAACCCAAAGTGTCCTGAACCCTGAAAAAATGCAACCCATTGAAAATGCAATCCACTACAAAAACAAAAGCATTTCTCACCATCATCAACTATTTAAAAGAAAACAGTACAGAAATTAAAAAACAAAGTCATACAAAATTATTAAGTTATTGACTGAAAGATAGGAAAAGAATGGAAGTAGACAAATCAACCAATTATTATGAGGTAAAGTCATTAATTATGTATATCAAATACCTATAACAAATAATGAAGATGAAATAGAATGTTTTTAACAAACTTTCAAATGAAAAACATCCTTTAGTTTCTCTTAATCATGCAAATGATAACGGATACCCAATGATATAAAAGGAAGTGCATTTATTCATATACATATAGATTATTCAAGTTGTAAATATATAGTCAAAACATAATCACATTCCAAATAAATATATATGTTGGCATACTGGATACACCAATGTCATAATAATCATATATAATGTGCTATAGAGTCTGGATAGTCCGTTGAAAAGATATTATACTGCATAATCATAAAGTATAAAGGGAAAACTAACCCTCAAACTAGCATATGATATTGATAATATAATATTGATATACTTTTCGTAGACACAGTATAATGAGTATATAGAGTAGTAATGGCATATAAACATTGAATTTGCGGTGCTCAGACAGACGGAAAGAGAATAAGAAAAGTGAGATAGTGTACAAACTTGAAACAAGTACAGTCAAACCTGTCTTTAATAGTGGCCACCTCTCTATAAAGGCCACCTGTCTACAGTGGCCATACATTTTGTCTCCCTCAAAAGAGATATATGTGTTGTAGAACCTAATACTAGAAAGACCACCTGTCTACATTGGTTTTTTTTTGTTTCCCTTGGGTGGCCTTAGTAGACAGGTTTGACTGTATTTGCCATTTTATTTTGTTGATATAAGACTAAAAAAAGCCAGTTGTATTTTGAGAAAATAAAATAATTTACAGAGACAAATGTACTCCTTTAAAATAGTCGTGTCCTGTGCATGAAAGTTTGATAAGATTTATCTTTTTTAATAGGAATAAAATATAATGAAATACATTCATAATCATAACACCTTATGCCTAGGTCACACCAAAACTTGTTAATTTTGATGTAATTTTGTTCCTCTATTTTCAAAATCCATGCGTTTCTACCCAACAATGCATTCTTGGTTTGAAGTGTGCGTTTTAAGCGTCTTGATACCATCTTGTGGAGAAACAAATTGGAAGGGCAGCAGGAAATTTAAAACTTTGAACATGTCCAAAATTTCCTCAGGCCTATGCGTTGTCGATCTTTTCCCCCTAAATGCATGGAAAACCCAGCATAGCTTTATCAATGTCACTCCAGATCCAATTCAAATCATGAATTTCCAGATCAATGTCAGCTTGTTTCTCCCGGGTTTTCACATCGAATTGGAAATGCTTCGGCTCAATGCTTTGGTGTGACCTGGACATAAGTACCAAAGCTGTGACGTCATCAAAAATCTATTTTGAGAATTTCTCAATTTTTTCTTCATTTTCCAAAAGAGCATACAAAATAACGTCCAAATGTCGAGAACCAATTGAATATGTTAAGTATTGGCTGAGATATGACTATCTGAAGATAAAGATTTCCTATAGGAACTCAGTGTTATTTTGCTCTGGTTCATAACATTAGGAACCAGAGCAAAATAACACTGAGCTCCTATAAGACATCTATTTATTCAGATGGTCATATCTCAGCCAGTACTTAACATATTCAATTGGTTCTCGACATTTGGACGTTATTTTTTATGCTCTTTCAGAAAATGAAGAAAATATTGAGAAATTCTAAAAATAGATTTTCATGATGTCACAGCTTCGGTACTCTATTACATTGTGTTATAAGAGGTTAATAATATATGCAAAGAGAGAAATGATTGATGCTGAACATTACCTTCGATGGCACAGCGTACCGATAGAGGCATGATAGGACCACTGCCGTCTGTATCAATGATGGTTTCTCCAGGTATGAGTTGATTAACACAGAGCTGTTCATTATTACCTGATGGTATGGAATGGAATGATCAACACATGCATATTATTTGTAACAAATCACACGGTGAACACATAAATCCATCAAATATCTTCATTCTTGGGGGTGTTTCACAAAGATCTTAAGTTAAACTTATCTTTAAGTTGAGATTAACAGTTATGGAAAGCCATTAGCATCTTTGAAAATATTTTGTTTAAGTTATTTTAAAAGGCATAAAATGTTGATTCAAATCATTCATATTTTCTATGATCAAGGAGATTTCATGTTCTTGATGTGGAATTCATAAAAAGTCTAAAATACTTGATTTTTCACTTTTGAATATATTTCATTTTAAGGCTAAAAATGGCTCTCCATAAATTTAGAGTCCAACTTAGAGTTAAGGTCGACTTAGGATCTTTGTGAAACACCCTCCAGGTCAGTTTACCATTGCAAGGCACTGTGATTTATCATGCATTGGAAACTCATGGAGCATACATGTGCAGAGTCTATGGCATGGTATGCCAAAGACCATGCTGTCAGAGATGATGCACACAAGTCCATGTCTGATCAATCAATGTAGAAAGAATCCATTCAATTTCCCATGCATTGAATGATACATGCACCATGTTCACCAAAGCCATTTATACACAGAGTTTGGCCAACCTGATTCGAGTTGGACACAATATGGCGACTACTGCTTTGTTGGGCAAGCACAAAACAAAAGAATATAAGCCATGTTGTGACCCAGTTAAACCAAGGTGGCCAAACTCTGAGCATAGATGGCTCTGATGTTCACCAGGTTCGTCTGTTCTCTTTAGTTGAAAATGAAATAGTTCTCGACTATGTGTGCTTTAATTTGTTTCTGATCTCATGAACTTTGTTTATCTTTTGACTTTCGGTCTAACAGGTCTTCTGACTCTAGAACTTCGGTCAACTAGGACACCCCTAATAGAACTAACTACAATCCCAGGCATAAATATATTAGCTTTATTATAAGAATGTTTATTGAATATCATGCATATTGTTTCTTCAAAGAGATCATTAACATGCAAATCCAGGACAAGAAAGTTTTTTTCTTATTAGTTTGTCTAATTCATATTATTATTATATGATAAATCTAACAGGCTACCTTACATAATTTTAAGCAAAGATATCACACTTTATCTGTTCAGAGCCATAAGGGCATTAGATTTGTGTTGACATGTGTGAATAAACACCTTTCAGGCTCTAAAACAGATGATCTATTGAAAAATGCCTGAGATCACATTATGCATGTCAACTGGCAAGAGAAGCATGTCAATTCTTGACGAACTGCAAAGGAAGATATTTTGGCTAAATACTGAATCAACCCCCTTACTGCTGGAGATATACCCTATCAAATCTTAGAATTCGACAACCACCCTGCTTCATCACAACATGGAGGAAGAGTCTGGTCCCTGTTTCATAAAACTGGTTTTCAATAACAAATTCTAAATTTCTATGATAAAGTTGCTCTCAGCCAATCAGATGTCACGATTTCAGTAGCCTCATAACAGTTATTGTAACTTGTAATTGTTTCATGAAACAGGGTCCTGCCTTAATACTAGGGGTGATAATGAGCACTTAATTTTTTTTTTTCCCTCAACCATGCATCCCCCGCCTTGAGTAAAACAAAAAAGAAGAGGATTCGGAGGGAAAAAACGGCATTTAACAACATTCCCCCCTTTTGAGTAAGAAAAATTGGGAAATAATAGGGAAAAATAGGGAAGAATAGAGACAATAAGGGAAAATTCATGAAGATTTTTTTTTTTTTTAAATTGGGTAAAAAAAAAAAAATAAGAAAAAAAAAAAAA
>JARBES010000130.1:23499848-23510287 GCA_030265145.1 Strongylocentrotus pallidus
TTCGCCAGTGAGGGCGGTGACGGAAGTGTAGCCAGGCAACCCATGGCCGAGGGCAAGATACCCTGTAAGATCTCGTTCGAGGCGCGGGAACCTGGATGCCTGGATACGTCCGACGTGGAATCGCAGTTCTCCTTCAGCAGTCACGGTGCCACGATAGGATCCGACACAGTGCGATCCATGTCACGTGCCGGTGACGTGACCACTATCGTGGACTCGAGCAGCGAGGAGGAATCCGATGTTGACATTGTGACTCTGGATGATTCCATGAACTGCACAGATTCAAGCGGATTTGGTTACGGAAGCGCAGCAATGTCGGACTATGATGTCATTGACCCCAATCTTCCAAGTACCAGCGGCTTGCCTTTGACCCCAAGCAGACAAGGAAAGACAAGTAAAAAGAGGAATTGGTGGGAGGCAGAGACAAGTTCTGACGCGGGTAAATCAGATAAAGCTGGACCGTCCAGACCAAGGGCAGGAGGTTCTGGTCAAGGCAAAAGTCCTGTTGTAGTAGAGCTTCTATCTCTGTCCAGTGATAGCAGTAGTGAAGATGAAGTGGAGGTCATTGATCTCAGAAAGGATCACTTTTCATACAAGAGGTAGGCCGTCTTTTCACCTTTTTTTCCAGCATGGCCTTACTTCTCATAGTTCGGTTTTACCGTCTCTAGTATTAATACAAATATGTAGTGTAATGAAAATTGAATTGCATTTATAGTGCATATCAACATTACCTATTCTAGAGAATGGTATTCATCATTTTGATTCTCTATTTTCTCTCAGGGGTACCCATAGTTAGTTGTTTTTAAATGTACACTCCCTAAATTCAGCCTTAATATTCAATAACTTTGAATAAATTTGTTGTAGCAATAAATGTTTGTGCAAGTGTAGGAAGAATCTGTTATATGTGTTGATTACTTTTGTTCCAAGTTTACATTGTTAAAACATAATTATGGAGATACATGTACATGTATCGGTATGTACATTTGTAGAGATGCCTTTAAGTGAAATCACCATTTACAAAATGTATGAATAGTTTAGAAATGTCTTTCATATTCAGATCAGATTCTTCACATACCTTGAATTATTAAAGACAACATGTCTTGGTCTGTTTGTACTTGAAATATCTACATCTTACACCTTTGAATTTTTTAATCCACCTTTGGAATGTTATGTGGGAAATCAATTTTGTTTATCTTCTTTATCAATTATTTATGTTTAGCAACCCAAACCAGCACCACAGCAGAGTAAAATCCAGGAAGAAGGAATCAAGATCACCGGTCATTGTAGATCTGACAGAATCTGATGGGGGTAAGTTTTACAGTAAATCTAGGTCTAACAAAAATGATGTTCCATTGCAAATTTTGATTAAAACATCTTTAATTTGAAGTTTTTAGTAGGCTTCAAGCTCTTCTCATCATTGATCATATATTTCATAGACATACAAATCTTCAAGTCGTTCTTGATCTTCATGAAAAATAGCTAATCTCTTGTGCTAAGACACTGTGGAAGATTCTCAACGAAGCTGTTCAGAAGAATTTGTTTAAATATGATATTATACTTCCAGGACAAATGTTGAAGGAAGACAGGAAGTCAATTTAAACACAAGCTATACAGTGAAACCTGTCTATAAAGACCACCCAAAGGAGAAAAGAAAAGTGGTCTTTATGTACAGGTTCCTTAAGTACTTGTTTCAATGAGAAACCATTTTCAAGGGAAACAAAAAAAATGTGGTCTTTGTAGACAGGTGGTCACTAAAGCAGGTTTGACTGTATTTATATCCCGTCCTTCCTTATTTGCAGAGATTGAAACCAGCAGCAGTTCAACCGAAGCTCATCCTTCCACATCTTCCTCTGGTAAGCATCTACCTAGTGGAATGCACTGTCAAGCAACTCAAGACTCGTCAAGGAACGACGATACGCAACGTGTGGCCTCTCCCGGTTCACCCTCTGTTGCTCGTTATCCTACATGTTCCCATGACAACCAATCTGCCGGTACACCAGGATCGTCGTCGTCGTCTCTGGTGGTGAGGAGTTGCAGGGGATGTAACAGTTCAAGGAGGCACCCTCACCATCATCATGCGGTCAGCAGGTAAGACCGGTATACCTAACCAGGGGGGGTCACAAAGACTAAGATCGACTATAAGTTGGACTTAACTATGGCAGGTCTTTCATGCCAATATTTTCTCTCATCATTTACTGGCATTGGTTTCTCAAGGGGCGTACAAATCATGGTCACAAATCTACAGCATTACATTTTTTGATAGTTCATTATTGTAGGAAAAACATTATCTGAAGATCGTGATTGAGAGACCAATGGTGAGAGCAACTAGTGGCATGAACAGCCTACCATTGTTAAGTCCAATTTAAAGTGGATCTTAGTCTTTGTGAAACACTCCCCATGTTTTTAAATTTGTTGTTGCAATAAACCATCTAGATTATTGCGATACCCAAAATATTTCCATGATGTAGGAGAAATAGTTATTCCCTTTAAAATCTATTCTTATCATATGATATGAGCTTGAAAGTTGAGCCTCTTGTGATGGTCAGATGTTTCATGATCGTAGCTGTGATCCTCCCATGATATTTCATCAGTGTGCCATGCCAGATGGGGGATTGCATTAGAGAACATGGTTGTATTTCAAATCTTCATCCTTGCCTGTTATTTGTAACCATTTCCCAGTCGGTATACTCACATGTTTGGATCATGATCATGAAGGCTGGCATTCATCACAGATGTTTGTAAGAGATGCCAGATTGATTTTATCAATGACACAGCTTTGAGTGAATCATGTTAGTCACTGTGCTATGGGGGCTTCTCATTCTCTGGAGCCATGCCAAGACCACAGTGACTGATGATGGCACATTCTTACAAATACTGAGCTTATTGGCATTTATTAGGTTCCCCATATGCAGGGGGTAGTCTAAGACTTGAGGCTTCATAGGGGATGATTTCCAAGTAAGAATATCATAACTGCTACGTCCACAAGCATTTGGAGGGACTGCTGTTTCCATTGATTCTTGAAAACATGAACATTTAGCCAAGTAAAAAACATTAAACAGGCAGGGGAACACAATAACAAAAGGAATATAATTATAAAGGTTTGAGAAAGAAAAACACTAAAAATGGACATTTCCAAATGAAAATACTTTGGGACTAGTTAATTATAATATTTTGTGGAAAAGGAATGAATTGAAGTAGGTTGTATCTCATTTCCAACTCATTTATTGTAATGTATTGATGTACATGTACTTCCTATTGGTTGTGCATACAAATTTACCCAAAATAGCATTGGGGGGCAGGGGGGATGGGTTATTAAATTTCCCAGTCATTTCACCATTGCTGCATTTTGCTGCATCTGTACATCTGCTATATCGTCAATTGCAACCTTTAGCTATCCACACAAAGTGAAGGATGTAAGCTAATCGGTAGAAAAACTATTTGTTCATGAATATTATTCTTTGTCTTACTAAATAGATATTCATTTTCACCCTAGAATTCAGGATATAGGTAATGAATGTTATTAACGTCATATGGGCAAGGCATAATTAACAGCATGTCAGCTTGCAAATCTTGAACTTTTAATCTTCAACAATATACCTGTTAGGTATACTATGTGTGTACTGCATGATCTAATATATTAAACAAGCTTAACAGGTGCAAACAAAACAAAAGAAGAAAAGAAAACATACAAAAAGCAAAGCCCTCTCAAATCTATGATACACATCAAGATCAAATGTCAGAAAAAAAGGGTGTGTATTCACAACTAGCCCCCCTGGCTTT
This sequence comes from Strongylocentrotus pallidus, assembly GCA_030265145.1. Classification (NCBI taxonomy): domain Eukaryota; kingdom Metazoa; phylum Echinodermata; class Echinoidea; order Camarodonta; family Strongylocentrotidae; genus Strongylocentrotus; species Strongylocentrotus pallidus. The sequence goes on from JARBES010000130.1 coordinate 23,503,626, forward strand.
TGACTTGTTGATTTCCACATTGTGCCATATTAGTAACTTCCTGTTGTTTACCTGTTATCATCCTGTATGTCCAGAGGGAGGGAGGGTAAAGAAGGGAATACCTGTGATCAGATGTGATGAATACCTGCCGTTTACCTGTGACCATTGTGTATGTCCAGAGGGAGGGAGGGAGAAGAAGGAAATATCTGATTGGATATGATAATACATTATAGATAGCACTATTAATGACAGGATCATTCCTCATATGTCAGATTTATAAACGGCAGATTTATGAATGATTGAATGAAGGGATTCTGAGACCTGAGCATGAAAAGTGAGGAAATACATGCTGCCCAAAATACATGAATTAATCACTAATAAAAAATATAGCAAATTCATTGGTCATTTTGGTGAATATTAAAGGCAAAAAATGAAGTTGAATTTTTAGATTGAATTGGTCTGAATACGTGAGGAAAAAAAATCAAAACTGGCAGCCATGAGACTGAAATAAATTGATATAAAAAATGTTTGATTGAGATACTGTATACATGTATTAAAGATTGATTCACATATACATGTAAATTCAATAGTAATGTCAAAATGAAATTGAACAGAAAAGTTTCCATGGAAATGATAAAATTGAGAATTAAACATTGATTTGATCCGGCATAGGAATAAGATATCCCCAGAGAAAGAAACTAGCCATGATGTAATTGTATGATATCAAAAAATTCAGTGGAGAAGTGGTTTAATGAAATTAATTAATTTCCTTGTTAGACGATAAGATCTGTGGTGTTAAGACCACACTGTCTTTTAGAACATAGTACATGTACATGTAGCTACAGGTTTTTTAAAGAGGAGAGATAAATGCTGTCGTGACTTTGGGCTCAGGAGGCACATATCCATGTGACAGTGCATGCTATTGTAAAGTTGAAACATAATTTCTGTGTAAAAGAATAGAAAGCATTACAAAATACAAATTAGAAAAGCTATTCACTGGATTGATATAGGATGAACTGATCAAAAGTCTCATAGCACAAATGATCCAAGAAGACAAATACATTTTCATGTAGGAGATGTTACTTGTACACAAACATGTACCATATGTTTCTCAGGAGAAACGATTGTTACATAGGGTAGCATGATTCATGAACCCATATCACTCCTCTGTTTTAGAGGAATCATGATGTTACGGTACTCAGTATTACTAAAAAACAATTTTTGTCTTTAAGTTGTTCAATCTTTGTGAGAGGAGAAATTTTTCCTGAGCTTTGGTGACTATCGACTTTTAGTACAGAAAACTCATCACACGTGCACATGTATAATAGTGATAGTGATTTGTAGTGAGAAAGAAACAGAAGGTAATGATAATATGTACCGGTCTTGTGTGTTGTACGGGCCTTCCTGCCAGCACCCTGGCATGTCATGTAGCAGGGTCAATTTAACAAGGTCAGGCTACAAAGATTGTCTTTAAGTTGTTCAATCTTTCTGAGGGGAGAAATTTTCAGAGCTTTGGTGACTATCAATTTTTATTAGAGAAAACTTATCACATGTGCACATGTATAATAACGATAGTGGTTTGTAGTGAAACAGAAACAGAAGGTAATGATAATATGTATTGTATGTGTTGTACAGGACTTCCTGCCAGTAGAGAAAACTTATCACACATGAACATGTATCAGGCCTGAAAAAAAAAGATGTTGTATTGCCAAAAATGGGTCGGTCGATCGGAAAGCTTTAAAAAAAAAAAAAAAAAATCTTTTTCTTCTCCCTCTTTGGGCTGATATCTATCAGTTTTGAATGCTTTAATATTTTTTTTCTCAAAAAAACGGTTTAAAAAAATGTTTTTTTTTTTTCTTCTTCAAGATTTTGGGGTTGGTCTCAAAGGGCAATACAACATTTTTTTTTTTGGCCTCATAGTGATTTGTAGTGAAACAGAAACAGAAGTTAATGATGATATGTATTGTGTGTGTTGTACATGTAGGCCTTCCTGCCAGCACCCTGGTATGTCATGTAGCAGGGTCAATCCACAACAAGGTCAGCCTGGCACGGAAACCAACGGCTGCAGCCTCAGGTCAGCATTCTCTTCCACAGCCAGACAGTCATGGGAACAACCTGAAACCGGAGAGACAACTCATGATGCTTCCGAAGAGGTAAAGTTACCGTCCTCTGAACGCTATAGCCCCTTTGATACTAGTGTATCAGATAGTGATTAAAGGGGAAGACCACCCTGATATTAGTTGCTTTCAATCAGGCCTGATAATTACCTGATTTAAATCGGTTTCCCAATTTTTTGATTTTTTTTTTTCCTGATGTTTTTTTTTTTTCCTTCCCGAGTTTATCCCTATTTTCCAGATTTTTCCCTTATTTTCTCTATTTTCCCCTTATTTTCTCTATTTTTCCCTATTTTTTTCCCAATTTTCTTACTCAAAAGGTGGGGGGTATGTTTTTAGATGCCATTCCCCCCCCCCCCCCCCGAATCCTCTCTTCTTTTTTGCTCAAGGGGGGCGTGGTTTAGGGGAGAAAAAAAAAGAAGCAGAAAATAAAAGTTTGAGAAAATACCGATTAGAAATTAGAATGTTATAATTTTTGAAGTTTTTTGGCAACACTGTGAGGTACTATGCAAGCTCCTCTCCAATAATTATATTTATGCTGAAAGTATATATTTTAGAAGATTATTAGTACAGGGTAAATGGGAGGGAAGGTCGCAAGGTATGTCACAGAGTCGCCAATTTGTGTTTGATTGATTGCACCTTCAAAAATTCATATCTTTCTTATTTGTTAATCGGTTTCTGCTTAAACTTTCACTAACCTGTTTCTCTCATTTGTCTGCTTCTATTAAAACAACTTAATATCAGGGTAGACTTCCCCTTTAAATAGTTTTGGCAAACTGAATGGCTAACATCCAGGCCTGTACTCTCAGAAGTGTATTAACACTGTATCCTAGACTAAACTTTGGCTCACTTGGTTGCTACGAACTATGTATGCTATTGTCTTCAATGAAAGACAAGTTGTGTATAAGTCTACTGTTCAGATGCTCTAGTACATTGCTAGAATGATGTTGATTGAAATATGATCAATGGCTAATTTTGTATCAACCATTTATCCAAGATAAATGTCTCATTCTGATCAGCTTTCTATTTCTCTGGGTGTGGAGAAGAATATGGACATGTAGTTAAAGGGATTGGGTAACTTTGCCTCAGATTATAAATAAAATCCTGGATTTAGCTCATGCTGCAATCATAATTATAAACCTTTAGGTCAGTCGGGAATCACATGACTTTTACAAACCAATTGCCTGTCTGATTATCAATATAATTATTTATGATTTGAATTCGAAATTTTTAATAAACCGTTTTCCCAATTTTTTGTATTAAACTACAGTTTATTGGGGAAAATTATTATGATAAAACCGGTCACTCAAAGAATTTTACTTTTTTGAGGCACTTCATGATAATTTTGAACTGCAATTTGTTAGGGCTCCAAAATTACACCATATCACAGACCCTGATAACGCATAGGGCCATGTATCTCAGATTTGTAAAACTGGAAACATTGTTAAACAATTAGTTTAAGGTGGCTCTCTAGTGTTTTTTCCACAATGTTCCTTTGTTTTGTAGTTGCTCCCCCACTTTGAAAATACCCTACCGCCCCTGGTCTGAGCGTATTTTGTTTAAGTGCTGAAGACGGGACAGATATCATGGAGAGAAAAAAATAACCTCTAACAAAGTACATGTCGTTCCATGCATGCATAACTATGAAAGAAACAATAAAGAATGGTGTTAAACGGGAAAAACGCCCCGCCAGGCCCACTAAAGATAAGTTACACAAACGGGTTATCACGAGAAAAAAATATGCGTTGTTGTATACAGGCCTTTACAGGGTGTCCCATAAAAACTGAATCCTACTTTGTGAACGGATGATTTATGTATAAATAGACACGTTATTGGAAAGCCAAGGTTCTATCTAATTAATTCAAATCATAAACATGATCGTAGAATCATTCATGTCTGATTTTGTACAATCGGATAATATATATTTGAATGATGTATAGGGACTACGCTTTTGAAAAAGTGATTGTGCATTAGGTGATTTACTCCAAATTTCAGGAATCACTTTAAGGGACACCCTAACATCTAGAGGTACATTTAAATTGTATTACTAGGTAAGGGGTAAAATTGTTAAGTTCCTAACAAGATGTGAGTCACGTACGTTCGTGGTTCTATTTTTCTGCTTGCTACCATTTTGAATCACTCAGTGAGCCGCAGAAGCATCGCAACCCCCTTCTGTTTAACAATGTTTCTCAATGGATCATTTTCGTAATTTAACCAAATGTAACGCATACGTCTTTGTTAAGTGCCTTATGATGGTTGTGCATGAGGTTATTTTACAGATTACTAACATTTTCAAATTATTTAAGTACAGTATTTGCAAAAATATGAATAATTTATTCCCTGATGATTTTAAAGATTTATTAGATAAATATATAATTAAGTCTATGGAAATCTAAAAAGTAAAATTTAAAAGAACCCGATATACACGACCGATTCGCACAGACACATATTATACCTCGATGGCCTTCGGTTTTTCTTTCTTTGATCAACAATTAATCCCAATGGCCCCTCCCCTATAACAACGGGTCTATTACCTTGCTGCATGGACCCTCTTGCGATATTTACGATGTTTCCTTTCTTCATTATATGTTCTTTTTCTCTCCGCTTCTCTCTTCCTTCTCCTTGTAATTCTTTCTCCTTCTTTTTCTTCTTTATTTTCTCATCTTGTTCTTTTTTCTTTCTTTATTATTGTTTTGAATTGTTCTTTATTGGAGTTTTGAACAAATTGGCTTCATAGTTAGTGATCAGACGTTTATGAAATCATGTTTTTGTCCGAGTTTGTTGTGGAGGAGGATAAGCGAGGTGGTGGTAATACTATGATCCTGTACATGGGTGTCAATCCTTTTTAACATGTGGGGGTGGGGGTACAATGGAGTAAAATATGAAGTGGGACGGACTGGGAGATAATTGTATCTAATGGAGAATGTTGAAAGAAAATTAAATTTTCAAACTCATTTGGCGCGATTTGGTGCATACTTTCTGATAATATTTGACTGAAAATCATTGACTTGTCACTAGATTCCAATGGATTTTTTTCCTGAAAGAGCAATATCTTTTGTCACTATTACAAAGACTCGGAGACATATTTGCTATATATACAAGCTTTATTATTGTCATTATTATGTGAAATGATTCCATGGAATCTATAACTCTGAACAATCTCACAATGATATACGCATTAACATTCCATTTACCATACCGGTTATAATACAATTCCATTTGTCATTATTTAAATGTCTATAAAATGCTCAGTCCACCTCATATTAACGATAAATAAAGAAAAAATCCTCAGTTTACACATCTTCACTTAAAATAGAGAGATAGAGTTTGACATACTCCTGAACTCGGCGATAATCATGTTTTGTACTTGAACTCTCGGAGTTTGTGGTAGACAATGTTTAGCCAGAGTTGCTAGAGTTAATCTACATTTGCCACTCTCCACCCAGGTGTGAAATGGGTACCCGGTAGGATGCCAAAGTTATAGTGGTTCGATGAGCAAGTGGCGCTTGTAAAATGACGACTGGCCGGAATGCTCCCCAAGGAATGGAGAATGTGCATACATTGTGTGCGGGTAATCCTGAATCCGATGACCGGGTAATAATATGTACTGCGCCTTAAAATAAAGTATTAGGCGCATTATAAATGTGAGCTATTATTAACTATTATTATCCCTTTACTAACATATATTTTTAACTGATCATCATGTAATACTTGTATTTATTGATTTATTCATAACATTTGAAATTTCTTCTAATCAGTATATTACCGAACATTTTCATTAATTTTTTTAAATATTTTTTAAAGTGCAACGGCTTTGACCTATGGCAGTGACAACTCGAGATAATAATGCTGAAATGTAATTTAGACCATGTCTATCCTAATTTACCAATGAAATACAATTGCAAGAACTGATTATGCATTGCAAATATTTTCTGTGTTATCATTTTAATGTTTCAAATAAAATATACACTTAAAATGTCCGTGCATTACTGTATTAGTAATACAGAAATAAAATGAAAAGTAAGTTAAATGTAAATTAAGAATGATGGTCCGAAAGGTCCGAGTACATGAATGAATAGCTCTTCTTCATCGCTCCGATTCCCTGGTTCGTCTGCGGTGCATACACATGATGAGGGTGGCCATCAAACAAACTCCCAAAAAGAGGACAACGCCAAGAAAAATGAAGACTATTTTCATGCTCTGTGTGCGATCATGGATGGTTCCTGGATGTGAGACAGATGGAGGAAAGGAGAGAGAGAGAGAGAGAGAAAGAAATGAATTACATACTGCTCTCCTTGCATTTCGACCGAAATATCTTGAGACAGATTAAAACACTGAGTGCATGATAGACCTAAGTGTACAGTAAACTTTCGTTAGAAAGATTTTTTTTTTCTGGGCTGTTTTATGAATTGTATTATATTATTACTGTACAGTACCGCACATGTCGTCCCTTTCTCGAAATGACGGTAATCAGGAAAATCGCAGGCGCTTATTCAGAAACCTATCCAAAATTTGACCCGTAACTCCGGGGTGGAGAAACCCTACTAAAACATACCCAAATGAAGTAAA
>JARBES010000130.1:24457541-24469254 GCA_030265145.1 Strongylocentrotus pallidus
CTCCCTCTCTCTTCTTCTTTAATGGTAATCTGTTCTTAACAAGTGTACATACATGTAGTTAGAAGGAATGAAACATTTTAAAAAGTTAATACAAGAAGATATAATTTATGGAAATCATGCAAGAAACACAAACATTTTCCAGTGTACTGATGTTTTCTAGCATTTTATATTGTCCACAATCATGTTTTTTTTCTTTCTTTCATGATACAGTCTAAGTAATTTCTTTTAATCATTAGTCTTCACTATTTATCATTCACATATACTTTCACTTTTTGTTTTGATTAAAAAGGGGATGTGATGGGTAAACGGTATCCAACTCAAAAGATAAGACACCCAGAATTTGTTGTTGTTAAATTGATATGAAATTTAACTTAATCCTGTGTACTAAATGTAGTTACTATTTCAACTTTGGATACTTAAAACAAAAATGGAAATGAAGATTATTTTTGGAATGAGAAAACACAATCATAAGGGCTTTTAACTAGCATTCATTGTTTCAGCACAAACTTGGTACAAGACGATTTTGACAATATTTTTTGAAAAGCCTGCTGCTCATCCATCCGTGACAGCACAATTATGAATATGGTATCATCAGACAGAGCATACGTTACCCTTTACCATAATATATGATTCAAGGTCACATAGGTTATAACCTTTTAATTAGAAGCTACCAAAGTTGGTTACACTTTTTTTGATACGCACTGTACTTACCAGGGTTAGCAATTAAAGGATACAAGAAAAGAAGGACCGTATTTAATAGACAGGATGTAACTAAAGAAGAAATAATCTGCTTTTGCCAACAACTATCTTCTTAGATCAATAACATTAAATGGAGCAAACTGAAGATAAAGTTTTGTGGTTAAAGTACTGAGATGTGATTAATGTAATTCCAAAGTCCATAAACTATCATGTTCCTGTACTGACACAGTTTTTACCAGTATACCTTTATTACTCTGTTTGTGCTTATAGCATGGATGGAAGATTTCAGAGAATAAGAAAATGGTGTCTTAGTTTAATGTTTGTATTTTTGTCAAGGGATGCACCATTTTTGTGTAACCCATTCCTTTACTCATGCATGTTTAAGTCATATATTGTGAAAGATAGATTTCTTTGTCTGTCGTCTATAAATTCTTGTATTTAAACATTAATTTTCAATATGTCAATAAGATTTTAAAAGTTGTATATTCTTCTTCTTTTAACTTGGTTTAGGTGATGGAGGGGAGGGGGCTGCTCTTTCAATTAATGATACATGCAAACAGCAAGTACACGTATATGGTTCAGAAATTTGGAATGTGAAGACAGATTAAGTACCTTAAAGAGAATAGAAAGGGCCATGGTATGGAAGATGCGTGTTGTGAAACTGCTCGATAGAAGGAACACAAGCAAGCTCATGGATAATAAGGTTGGGTCATGAGAAAATAAACCAGGGGGGTGTTTCATAAAGCTGTTCGTAAAGTTACGCATGATTTCATACGAATGACTTATATATGAAAAGCCAAATGGGATGCTCAATCATTTTTTAACTGCATCAACTTAAGTTGAACTGTGCAGATGTAGATCAACGTTCTTATCATAAAAACATTTTTTAATGCAAAGTATTTTTTTGCCATAATTTAGTTGAAAAACTGTGGGCATCCTAATCTGGCACTTCATATTCAAGTCGTTCGTAAAGTCATACGTAACTTTAATAACAGCTTTATGAGAACCCCCCCCCCCCCCCCACCTCCTGGTGAAATTGGTAAAGAGAAGGTGGATTGAGATGGATGGGGAATGTGTTGAGAAGGGAAGATGATGAACCTGTGAAAAGAGCGTGGGATCTGGAAGTGGATGGAATATTAAAAGGAAAAGGACAACCAAAGATTTGATGAAAGAAAGAAATCTGTAAAGTTGATCTAAATGAGGAGGATGCTCAAGACAAGAAGAAGTGGCGGGAGGAAGAGAGTGTCATCATGGTGCGAAGGTCGGTTACCCCCCGTGAAATTGAAAATGCTGAGTTTAAAGAGATGGTTGATTTCTGGGAAGAGGTGAAAAATAATTTGTGGGCGTTATCATTGTATTATGCAAGTGTGGAAAAACATCAGATAAAAAAAATGTTCCCTGAAAAGCATGGCTCTTCAAATGCCTTAATATTCTAAATATGGCATGTACATAACATCATAACAATCGGAACAGATTTTTATGCCACATGTTCGTATACATCTTCCTGTGTACAGTGCTTGTAACTTAACCAAGACTGGGCCAAATTTCTTATCATTTTGATGATTCCAGAAGCTTTCAGTATACACACCAATTCTTATGTGCTAGATGATCAACCTTTCCTGACCGATTCCACAACGTTTCTTCCACAACGTTTCTTTCACAATGTATTCGTATAACCAGAACTAAACTTTATCTTTAATCAATGATGACGATCGATGATTAACGAACATTTGCATTCACAAGTCTGGAGATTGAAATTATCTGAAGGTTGATTATATCACGGTAGATATATCCCTGTTGACTCGTGAACTTCATCTTAATTAAATTGACATTATGTATGAGGATATGATAATAAATCTGATCGATAAAGGTAGCTAAATATTGACTTTGTTCTGGTATATTATCTTTTATTCACTCTTCAAGATAATATAACCTGATAACATTTTCACCAAATAAAGATAAAGGGGGTTAAACACCTCTAAGGTGAAGAGTTCCAATACACACAGAAGTTTTGTTTTAATTCTTGTCTCCATACAGGATATGACTAATGATATAGGATTGGAAATGTGATCAATTATTTATTTCAGAGATTGGGGATTGGAACTTAGGAACAGCGTCATTACAGGGAACAGTCCATTTGATTTTACACTATGCTGTGTCAATAGCATACATGCATACATCATGTTTAAATTTATGTATTATTGTCTATATAATATGATTAAGAATATCGACAGTATAATTGCAACTAACATATTTCCAAACATGTTGAATACCATGGTTACGATGATGGATGGTAATTTAGACACAAAAACATGATTACCATGGTTCTTTTTTAAAAGGGTATCACAATATGAAAAGTTAAGTGAAAGTACTAGCATATCATATTTAAGAAAATGTTGATTGCGTTGTGGAGCAGGTTAAAGTTATTGCCCAAGGTTAGCTCGAACTAGCTGCACTGTGCCGAGGCGTAGTCTAGGGGCATAGTGCATGCAGTCTCGAGGTCAGCAATAGTTTTACCCGTGACCCGAAAAAGGAACAGTCAATATTTGTTTTATATACCACATCCCCCGTGAAAATCCTCAAAAGAGAGACATTCTAACAAAATGTGCATGCTAAAATATAAATGTAAATAGCAGACCAGCCAAACATAAAAAGGGCTTTGGAAAAAATTTCCGAGAAATATTTCTTGATATAATATGTTACCATGGTAAAAGCCTGGCGGTCACGTCCATCACCTTCTTTATGGCAAACAAACAAATAACGATAGCTAAGGGTTCTAGAAAACAGAAAGTAATATGCAAACATTTATTTAACTGTATCTTTATTAGTTTCAGGTATTTTTAAATACATATATTTATCAATTTTGTTCTCACTTTTTTCAAGGCAACACCTTTTTTTTTTAAAGATATGACTGACACCTGTAATAACTTGCAGTTTTAATCAAGTGAGGTGCTTTAAATACATACAAACATCGACAAGTTTTCAATGTGTTTTTAACTTTATAAATAACAAATATACTTGGACTTTTTCTACAACTCTACTGTTCTTGCTCTGTAACCAGTAAAGGTCAGATTTGGTCATAAAATATTTCTTTTGATTATTAACATTCGTTCAAATTTTTAGCCCAAAATGACATTTTTTAGGGAAAAAAAAAGTGAGCGGCATCCACCCGTACTTTATTAATTTTATTTAAATTGCAAGAGTTTTAGCATGTATGCCATGCATTACAGCCAAAATGTCGCCCTTAGCCTAGTAAAGAATCACGTCTTGGCTGGCCTAATATTATGTAATACAGCAGTCTAAAGGTTAAGTCGTATTGTCAATTTAGTCAGAACAAATATACATGTAGCACTAACACAGAGAGTACTAACTTTTTATAATCAACCTTCAGATAAATCCTTGTTAATATAATTATTATCATCATTTATTAAACTCGGCATTTTTCCCTCAAACAAGGGATAAGTGACTGAGTTTCGCGTGATGACGACACTCCCTCCCTTCACTTCTTTTTATATTATATCTTTTTGTATCCTCCTCATTTTAGACCAACCTTATTGCTTTATTTCTTCATCATATCTTTCCGTGAAACCTTCTTCTTGTTATATCATAATATGTTCGTTTTGTCATAAATTACATACTTTGCGGTAAGCAGGAAGTAAGAAAGTTAAAATGAAGACAAAGAAGAAGAAAAGAGAGAGAGAGAGGGAGAGAGTATATGACCCAGGGTTCAGATATTGTCTTGAAAACAGTCAGAAAACATTAGAAATAGAATGAATAAGACATAATGCGATCCTGTAAACAAGTTAACTTTTTATGAATGTTCACGCGGTGTAAGCCACAGATATGTTTAAACGAGTAAACTTTTGTTATGTTAGTCTCCAGTACCAAATAACCAAGCAAAACTCAAGTCAGATGCAAATAAGGGTACATGTATGATTAAAGACAATAATTTACGACACATTGTTTATTGCCATAATTGTCAATACATTTGATAAAATATCATAACGCTAAATCCTGGTGTAATAAAAGGATTGCAGGGCTCTCAAGAAGACAAGTTGTAACGTTGTTGAGGCTACCATGTGTAAATTTTGCTGAGATCCCCATTAGTTTATATATGTAATAAGCTCTTTGTGATGCCTCGAGGCCATAGCTGGATCTAACGTCCTCTTATGAGCCTATAGAAACAGCGATGCCTCTCATAGGAGTCAATATATCTATACTAATAATCCATGTTCATCATACTTGTTTCTAGGTGTTTTTTTGTTTAGTGTATAAGACCTACTGTGTAGAATAAAATAGATAACGTTCTAAGTCAGTGGCGTAGCTTCGAGGCGGGGAGGGGCACATGCATTTTCCCCATCGTATTGTCAGAGAGAGATGAGAGCGAGAGAGAGAGAGAGAGAGAGAGAGAGAGAGAGAGAGAGAGTATGGTCCAAGGTTCAAATGCGGTTTTCTTTAAAGGATATATGTCCCATCTCCAGGCAACATCGAATTCTTTAGAACTTTGCAGGAGTTACGAATAATTATGTCACGTATGTCCTATCTGTGAAATTTAAACGTTAGCAGTGTCCTAGTATTCAAATTATGCAAGGGAACTCGTTTACTTCTAGACTTCACTGTCGGACACTATTGAGTGACTGACTGACTTCATTTTTTCTTTGGTAATAACAGACATAAAATGAGCTGTAAAGGGTACACGTGCATTTGTCTACATCAATGACCCTGTTCTTGTAATGGCCAAAATTAAACTGATTGAATCTCTGCGCAGCACAAAACGTACACCATTCGGTACAAAAGTCTGAAAATCAGACTATTTACTAAAAGGATTGCAATCCATGTCGATTCGACAAATTAGACAACTAAAGGTCGTTATTTTCCCACATAAAGACATTTTCGAGCCCTTTCGTTTTGAGGACAGTTTTAAATTAGTATTATCTTTCCAATGCCGGTGGAATTTAACCTTTTCATTTGTGGGGGGTCTGCAAATGGGACATACGGTAGTACCTTTAAAATTATTAGATTGCCATGTGACGCTACCTAAAATAATACCACAATGTCGTCTATTGTCATCTAAATGTTCAAATAGCGTTGTAGAGACGACGAACAAATATGAATAATAATACAACGTCATATGGTGAGAATGTTCACTTCTCCTTTTATTTGCTTAATCCTCTGAACAATGGAACCAGCCGTCAGGCGAGTGGAACTGTAAAAAAAAAGAGGAAATTGTTACTCCATGTTATGGTTAAAGCCCCACTGTCCTACTTGTAGTTACTTGCTCCCTCTATATAGAAAACTTCCCCAATTGGTGCCTGTTAGTCCCCCATGATCCTCTTTTTCTTATGTTAGTTGAGAGCTGAGTTAATGAGATAGGCACCTGTCAGCAGTGGTCTAATCCCTTCTGGCCCAGTAGTATTGACGGTCTTTAAAGAGCAGCAATTGCGAACAATTTTAGTAACAATTCAGCAATAATCATAGCTAAGATTGCTTTCCCCTTAGAATGACCATGGGACATGAAACTATGTAAAACCATGGTGGTCATATCCACCACCAACTTAATGTCAAAACGAGCAGCTTCTGATAGCTTAGGATAGTACATAACAAACATGTTTCATTTCATATTGTTTGGTATTCTGCTTGTTTTTTATATTTTGGATTGATTATTTAACATTTCTTTACTTTTTTGTTCAAATTTTACAGTTTCCATGGCAACGGCCTTTTTGTTTCAGGTGGGTTTTTTCTACATACATTGACATACTGACAATACAAACAAGCACATTCTGATAGGAAAGAGTCCAAACTATAACAGAAATCTTCATTTCAGATTGTGTCTCAAGAGGGTGGGGGCCTTTTCAGTATTTGACCCATGGACAAATACTGCTAATAATTATGTGGAAATAGCCATATACTTTTTTCACTAAAAAAACGAATCCTGTAAAAAGGGATATCAATTTATTTGGAATAACTATTATCCATGACATTAACTGATCATTTCTTTTCTGCGTGCGGCATGATAACAAATATTATATGTTTAATTTAACAAAAATGTTTCAATGGACAGATTTTTGGTGTTTCCACAACTTGACAACCCCATATTCTGAGTAAACCACACTGTTTTACGTTTCATTGTGCTATACATAACAGTAATAACCCATATTCTAACGTATATTAAACAGGTTTTATTACTTCAAACTTAGTATAAAATTCATATCGATTGAAAGGTCTGTATCAGATAATACATATTCGGTCAAAAATTCTTTAAAATTTTGAGCAAAAAAAGACATTTTTAGTAAAAAAGAAAAAAAGAAAAAGAAAGGCGCGTGGCATCCATCCGTATCTTATTCGTATTTTTGCAAGAGTTTTTACCGTGGATGTCATGCATTAACCTCGAATGCCATGGAATCTTTATCCTAGATCCATTAATTTTTTTTGTTGTTGCTTGTCTACTATAGAGAGAAAGAGAGAGAGAGAGAGAGAGAGTGAGAGAGAGAGACAGAGAGAGAGAGAGAGAGAAAGAGAGAAAGAAAGCCGGGGAATAATAATAGGCTACAGTTCATTACGCTTTGACCCGACATAGTAATTCTTCATTGAACACCGATGACTTTGGCCTCGATTCATTAAAACTGACAATAGAGCCCCCGATGAGGTACTTCCCAAGCGAACAAAGGCCTATGCTATTGTTAAAATATGAAGTACGTGTGCAACCTTAAAGCAGCATTCATAAAATAGGTTTTTCTGTCTATTTATACCTATGTTCTTTTAAAAACTCAATATACTTTGTAGTGATAACCGATTCATTCATATAAGAGCGCCCCAAACTGATTTGATATATTCATGAAGTAACATCTAGTTGAAAAGATTAACCTCGATCGCAACTAAGCCGTCGACTTGCCACTTTATAGTCTGCTCAAAGCTAGGAAGATACAGACAGCAACATGGGCTGCAGATAATTATCATGAAATGTGATTTTATTTCCTTTAGAACTTTTGGCGAATTTTGAATTTTGTTGTTCATCATTTGATAATAAAACAGTCTAGCACTTTCTACTTAATGTCCGTTCGCGTATTGTAAAGGTAAAGGGTAAATATGGTATGAGCCACCCCCCCCCTCCTCCCTCCTCACCCACACACAAGTCACGGAGAGCTCCGAATAGTCCTGCTCAATCTAAATAATTGTTCTTGCAAAGATTGTATTAAAGGTGTATTTGTGGAGATTGTCAATTTACAATCTAATATAATGATTGTTGGTTCAATATATAGGCCCACTGATCAGTCTGCTGATAATTTTTTTTAAGACAGATTAGTTTATGCTTAAAAAAAAACACATTGTAAATAGAGAAAAGAAAATAATATATTTGTTAGGCGATTATAATATTGATTTATTGAAAGTGGGTGAAGTGCAACATGTTGATGATTTTCTGAGTTTAATGTTGTCAAATTTGTATGTCTCTGCTGATAAATCAACCGACTAGAATTACTGATGATATAGCTTCGCTTATTGATTATTATCAATTAGATAATCATTACGAAGGATGTAGACAATATTGAATCAGGAATATATTTACATGTATTAACTTCTACGATCACTTATATTGTATTGGCCGGGAACAATATTCAATCCCGTCCAAATGGGAATAGGCCATTAAGAATTATAAACGATTAACGTATCAATTTTTATTTTAAAGATCTCTTCCATTATTCCACTGCTCTTGCCACAATAATAATTTCAATGTAAACTTTATTTTAAATTTCTAGAAAAGTTTTTACATGTGTAAAGCTTGTGTTTCCTCTTAGAATTTTTGAAAAGAAAACCTAAAAAGAATAAATCCTGGATTATTTTTCATATTCGTAACTTATCGAAGAAAAAATGTCCCTTATACCGATATTTAAGAAATCCAACATCATATCGCAAGGAAATATATATAGAATATGTCGGATTAAAGTCAGCAACAGACCAAAAAGAAGTATTTTTATGGAACAATTTATATCAGCTTAAGGAAATATTAAAAGGACTTGGAACATGGTTAATTGTGCAGTTGTGGAGTAGATCGGGTGATTGAAAAGTGAAATATTGACTCTCTGAAATATAATGATCAAGTCTTTTACGATTCTACTCAAATTGTTGATGTTTGTCATAAATAGTTTACTAATATTATGTCTGAATGGAAATATTCTTTCGAATTTAAATTATTTTCCGTTGATATTGATGAAATTAATATTGTATTTAAGAAAAAGAATGAACGCAGTTCTCCAGGGTATGATGATATAAGTATATAGGTCGTAAATAAATCTGTACCGTGACATAATTATGTTATGTCAACCCCTCTGTGCAATATTCAATCAATGCTTAGATCATGTTGTATTACCTGATGACATAAAGATTGCTTGCGTGGTTCCCGTATATAAAGGTAGTCCTCGTAATTTATTAGTTTTTTAAATTACAGACCTATATCAGCCTTGCCATTTTTTTTCTCAAATAATTTGTTGAAATAAAAGTGTATAATAGATTTAGTTTTATAAATTAGTGCAATATAATTTATATAAATCAAGATGGCTTCCGTCCAGGCCATGATCTACGTCGTCTGCTTGATTTTGTTCACAATATTCTTAATGCTCTTGATAAAAAGGAATTTGTTATAGCATTTTTCTTAGACCTGAGGTAGGCTTTCGAAACTGTTGACCACAATGTTTTGTTACACAAATTAAAATCGTACGGCACGCGGATACATTGTATTAAAATTATTCAATGGATATTTATCTATTAGAAAACATTTTGTTGACATTTCAAGACACTCTCGTTTGGAGTACCACAGGGTTCTATTTTAAGACCATTTTTTAAATATCTTTTTTAATAAACGGTGTATCTAAATTATTGCATTGCATCATGTTTGCTAAAGACACTAATGTATTTATATCTCATTCTAACAAGCATATAATCTGATTACTAATTCTGAACTTGAATCAATAAATGAGTGGTTTCATGTCAACGAAACGATTATCAATTTAAAATAAGATAATTTTATTGTTTTTAATAATTTATCACATTCCCGATTTCTTTTGAAATGTGCAATACATTTATTAAATGTGTAGCGTCGGTAAAATGTATAGGCATTACGATTGACCATAATCATACTTGGAAAAACCATATTAATAGGCTATGCAATAAGTTGGCAGAAATATTGGAATTATGTCCCACTTAAGATCATTTCCAAAAGGAGAATCTAAGATTGATGTATTATTCAATTGTGTACCCACACGTCTATTATGGTATTCTTGCCTGGGGAAGCGCAATTATTAGCCAATAGCCATATTGACAGATTATACATTTTACATAAAAGTGCAAGAATGATTATGTCTCATGCATCCTACCTTGCCCATACCAACCCTTTATTTATGGAAGTTGCATGATATTTATAAATTACAGATTTGCTTATTTATGTATTTGTGTACCAATACATTCTTGCCAGATTTCATTCAACAATTCTTTCAGAATAATAATAAATTTCATGGATACTACAAAAAGTGCTGATATTTTGGTATTTGCCTTTTATGTTTTAAAAACTCATTTATATTTCAAGGAAGACCTCTATCATGTAAATCTCGTACTCCTGCCATTAACAAAAAATCAGATTCATTTTATATTTTAGAATTTAAATCAAAGCAATTTATTTCAGACATGTATTAATTGAGTTCTTTGGTTCGAATGTATAGGCATACTACTTTTTTCCCCCTTCATGTTGTTTACTATATCCTATTTCTTCCTCGCTACTTTCTTCATGTTAATGTATTTAAAAAAATTATAATGATATAAGGGTCAGCTTATCACAAGGCTCGTTCCTTTCTTGCAGTCCCTCTCATATGAAATCCAATGTAATTTTGGGGGTAATTAAAAAAAAACCCTTCTATTCATTTAATTGTCTCTTGTATGTATTGTATGCTTTTATGAGTAAAATGAATTAAAATTTGATTGAAATGGAAAGGCAAATAACACACAGAATCCAATGCTCATTAAAACATTATGTATTATTAAGCGGTAATTAGATGTCGGGGAGAGGAAGGCAAAGAATGACCTAAATGTGTGTTGAAAGAAAAGAAAAATAGACTATAGGAAAGTATCGGATGCGCAGAACATAGAGACGACCATGAAGTTGTTATGAATGCCTATATCATGTTTATCAAAAGATAAAGATATAGATATTTTTCTTCCACGCTCTTACTAGTTTGAAAGGGTGAATTGGAAATAATTGAATGGTTGATTCGCATACACATCTTTTGGGGATTGTTGGTGATAACAGTCGTCCTCCCTGTTTGCTAAGCTTTGTGTAAACTGTTACGTGATACTTACATATTGACAACCATTTTGATAGGATCGTTGCTTACACAATAGTCTGTTGACCCCCTGAAAGGTTTGCTAGTTAAAGGTCGGGTGAAATCCAAATATAAGTTGATTTCTGTTAAGGTGCAGGGCTGCATACAAGGATCATATTTTGTTATTCAAACATCTAAATATATTTCATATATTTTTTGATTAAAAAAAGAAATATTCTCAGACCTGCTAAGCTCCACCCTAAGAAAATGCTCCAGATCTCCCTAAATGACATCATCTGTTAATCATTATTGAGCTAAAACAAGAGACAGTGGTATTATATGTAGCTTCACCGGAGCTGACCACCTGGTTACTATAAACCATACAATACTAGGAGTTGCTATGTCAGACATGCTGTAGCATGATCACCAGGAAAAGAAAGGTAATGTGAAAAGTATTGTATGAAAGCATGCAATTCTTTTGTGAGAGCTGGAGGAAGTATATTTGGATTTCACTCGACCTGTACGTAGAGAAGGGCACAATATTTAGTCTACAAACTGTAGAGAAAAGGTGACTGTACTAGCTTTATATAGGGGGGTGTGGCTTAATTGCTTTCCTTATACACTACGGTATCTCTCTCTCTCTAAGTGCCATATCGTTTGACTTTGGCGATCATGCTGTTCCACAACCCTCGGCTCCTAGCCTTCTG
>JARBES010000130.1:24471342-24481829 GCA_030265145.1 Strongylocentrotus pallidus
CTGTCTCCATTTGGGTCTTCTCTCTCTCTCTCTCTCTCTCTCTCTCTCTCTCTCTCTCTTCCCCTCTCTCTCTCCCCCCCTCTCCCTCTCCCTCTCTATGATAATGAAGAACAAACCGCACAAACAAAACGTACCACCACAAACTACTTTGTGCAAGTCAAATATTGTCCTTTAGAAATAAGGTTTGAAAAATTAGGCTCAATTTTTTATTTTATTTTTATTGGCACTTTCTCAGAATGGACTGCAAAGTCCATTTAGTTGTCATTTTTGGGGCAAATTGAACATGTTAAACCATTTCTTCTATAATATTATCTGTATCATTCCTAAAATCTTAATAGTTCGTAAGTGAAATTTAGTGTTTAACTGGAAGCTGAATTAAATTTAAACAAATTCATGTTACAACTTACAATCAAGCTAATTATGATAAGATGGTAAAGGTGTCATTCAGAATCCATACGCACAGTCATTTCAAGTCGCTTATTTCATCTATTAATTAAATGTATACGCCTCAATAAAGTAATAAAGTAATACCAGTATAAACTATACAATACAGGTATTAATCTATCTATTTGTACAAAATACCGCATGGTATGTCACGTAGTACGTCTGACTAATGGAACATGGTTGCTACTTCGAGCGATCATCAGACAACTGATAATATTCTTAAAAGTATATGATTACTCTACAACCAGGGTACAAATACGCTCAAAATAACTCTCAACTAATACAATAAGAATTACTTATGGGTGAAGGGGCTATTGTAATTGCACAGCTACTGCGCTGGATTTCTAAACATGTAGGTTAAAGCCTATGGGAGTCTCCACTAAGGTGCCAGTACATAAATATTTACTTATTTATTCAAGTATAGTCTCTTTTGAAGTTGCAGAGATATAATTTGTTATATATATATATATATATATATATATATATATATATATGTAAGAGCGATTCAAACAGAAAAAATAACATTATGAAATCGATAAAATCAACAATTCACATTTGGTCTGCATTAATTCATTGGGTTCTTATATAGATTATTCTCTCAGTAAGTTTTTGAAGATATAGCATGTCTAACATGATTTCAAACGTGTTTATATTTGGGAATGTAGATTATGTCGAAAATAACATGTAATTTAGACTTCTACCAAACTTAAAATTTAGTAGGGAAGCTTTCGCTCATCCACTCCTGTTAGACAATCGATTCTTCACACAGTGTCTAGTACCTCGAGATCACTGGATCAAAGGTACATGTATAGTGAGTAACCAGTGAAGGACCAATCCTTTTGGTCCAGATAGACCCTTCCATCTTTCTTGACATGAAGTGTGTGTCAATAACTGGGACATCATCTCACCAAATGTTATATTCAATTATTCAGTTTTAAGGGCATGCTCTGTGACTGCCAAATGAGACGGAACACTCAATCAAAGAACTCGATCTTTCAGGACTATTCCTGTTTCTCCGTCATAAGAACGGTCACACTAGGCCATTTTGGGGGGTAATTTAACCGAATTTATACTCAAGTGCCTCGATACGAAATACTTTATTCGTCTGTTACGAATAATTGTTTTTCAATAGTAATAATGCAAAATGGCATATATCTTATGTATTAAAATAGGGCAAGCCATAAATGAATGTTTTTCCATTTAAAATACTACTACAAAAATTGAGAGGGGAAGGGGGGGGGGCGGGGGCGATTGGGGCCCTCAATTTTAAGGTTGGTAGAAGCCTAAACATGTTATGAGTACCCCCAATCAATTAAAGTTTTTTGTATTATTTATGCGAACAAACTTTGGAATAAATAACCCCTAAAAAAAGCTCCTGTATCGGAATTTCTCGTTACATATTCAGAGCATATGTAATGTTTTCTCTGCTTTTTTTTAATTTTTAAAATCTATCTTTACCAAAGTTCATATAATTTCCTATCTACAATACACTTTTGTTTACACTGAAAGTGAAAGACTGATTGTAAAATTGTAATCTTTCGTACCATGCAAATATTCTTCAGAATTAATTCGAGTTGATCACGTATAGCAATGGATGTTAAGCTGCATATATTTTTAAAGAGTAAAGAAAAAGAAGAAAAGAAGAGTTGTCGTTGTTATAATGATACATCAACTTTTAGGTGATTCTGTGAACGGTGTTCAGGACATAGGTCATTGATTAATAAATGATTGTTATATGATTAAAAAATGTTTTTTATTAAATATAGTGATAACAGAAATGAACACCAGTCAAATGTGATGTTGCATTAATTACCATGTCACATGAGATCATAGATAATGATGACCACAGCCTAGGTACCCGGATGGCAATTAAGTAGTAATTCATGATAATTCCCGAAAATCACTTTCGTTTATAATTTGTTTATGCTTAATGAGCTGGAATGTATAGTAAAAAATACCACGTTTTTAAAGGAATTTCCCATTTCCATCTACTGTTTTTTGTCAAAAATAATGAAATCACAAATATCAACAATTCACTCTGTTTTCTCTTTTGATATCCGTCGTAAAAGATGTCTGGTAAATCTTAAGCAAAATTTTCCCATAAACACAAGAACAATGGATACAAGGGCAAGACATCCGATGAAGAAAACTAATACATCTATAAGATTGCGTTCCACAAAGCTTAGGTTGACATAAGGTATTTGATACTGTGCTCCACCGTGTTTGACGAAGTGATCAATCCAGAATGCCGCCTTCTTGGAAGGTGTCATCGGTCGATCAAGAAACATGGCTGATAGTCGCTCCATGTTACGCTTGTAGGAGCCATTGGTGGTGACGTCACGGAGTGCATCGTGGATCTTCTTCTCTGTCAGGATGAGCTTATCGATGGTGATGCCGATCTCGTGAGCGCTGACCTTAGCGCCGGTGTCGTACTGGTCGCCGTGAATGGGTACGACCACGATTGGCACAGCATGGTAGAGCGCTTCGTAGAAACCATTATTTCCTCCTTGATACATAAACGCGCGGGTTTTCTCGTGACCCAGAAGATCGTTTTGCGGTAACCATGGCAACGTATACACGTTGGGAGGAAGGGTGATACCCGATGGGATGATCCGTAATTGGAAGATGACCTTTTGGGGAAGGCGTGCAAAAGCATTGAAGAAATCGTTTACGACTTGAATTGGTACCGAGGTGAAATAGGTACCCATGGTGCAGACAATGACTCCATCTTGTCCAGAGCTTTGCATGAACTTTTCTAGGCCATCTGGGAGTGGGTTCGATGGTCGTGTTGTAAGACCCCCTACAGGAATAACATTAGGCGGTATGGCGCACGGAAATTCCACTGAAAAATCAGTATTTATCAAAAACAATTCACTTTGAGCAAAAAGTCGATCCATTGAGGTGTCTGATGCGATATTGTATTTGTCTTTCAGATCATCATATGGCATGCGAAAGTATATTCCAAACAGTAATATAAATATGTGAACGATCGAGTTCTGCACACGTTCCTTGAAGTTCAGTTTGTTGGAGAAACCACTGAATATTGCTGGCACGTAAGCTGGTGAATTGTCCGATCCAGATGAACCAGTCACAGTACACGGTGACGATACAGCTGATAAAGCAATATAAGGTATATTAAACTGTTTGGCAATAATCACAGGACACACCCAACCAATGTCATAGATAATTGCACTATAATTAGCACTCCGAAAATGATTCATGATCTCGACATCGCCCAGCACGGCGTCGCAGTCGTCAGCCCTACCGTCTCTCATGACCTCGGTTAAGGTCCACATCTGTGCCGAAGCAGGCATGAAAGCACGCTCATTGAACGCCTCAAATTGTTCATGAACTTTCTCCACTGGGATAGGATGACGAAATATGACAAAATCGAAGAGCTGAGAGTATTTAGGATCACTGGCCCGGTGTGCGTAAGCATTACTGATGAGGAATGTAACATTATGACCCTGTTCAACGAGACGTTCACCTATCGAGGCTGCACATAAGAAATGACTTCCCTCACCTAGGATAGCATTCATGAGTATTTTATGTCCACATCCAACTTGCGCCAGTGACACAGCTAAGAGCAACGTTATCCACCCAAACACCATCATCTTGCATTGACACGATGTATAAGCTACTAGAATTCCTCACATAGACTGGCGAACAGCTTCAATGGCCTACAATCGAAATATTGAGTTCCACCGAAAAGTTCGTCTCGACTAAGGCAGTGCACAGCGCAAATATTGATTTTGGGATATTACCACGAACTTGTTCCTCGCTGCAGTGAGAAGTTTTGAATGCGGAATATCTTCCTTCGACGTCAGGGGTCTTTATACGTAATCGCTCATCCGCGGCATCATTGACAGAGGTAAAAGGTGCTTGATGATGAATGAACCAATTAGCTCTTTCGTATATAGGCCACGTGCTATTACACAACAATGACATACCTAACCAAAAAGATTGTTTTGTCTTTATTCACCTGTGTATATTACATGAATAATTTCTTCTAAATTATTTTTCAAACCTTAAAGGGTGACTAATTCACAAATTCATGTTGACTTTTGTTGATCTGTAATAATTTATACATCACATATCTTTTGAGTTTTTGATGTACATTTATGTCATATATTTTATATTATTTTTTTTCGGGGAAAAAAGGTTCCTTCCACCCCACCACGTCGCGTGCCTGTAGAAGCCACTCCCAGGCGTTGTAAGAAATTAAACCGCAAAACACTAATTTACGATATCATACTGGAAGTATACAGATACCCCACCTGAATGGATATTAAGAAAGTTGATTATAAGTGCTTTAACTTGTTCTTTATCCTTCTCCCTCTCCCTTCTCTCTCTCTCTCTCTCTTCTCTTCTCTTCACTGATCTTCTCTCTCTCTCTCCATCTCTCTCTCTCTTTATATTCAAACATATCACACGCGCTGAAGTGATAATAATGATACACATCTTTTGCATTATGCTTACGTAACAAATGTTAGCTTTGATACTTTAAGTGAGAAACTATTAGTATTATGTTGTATATTTTACATATTATTTGAGTTTACCTTTATTAAAATGAACAATTATAGTTTTTACATTTTTATATTTTTCCTGAGAAGATATCGAAGGAAGTTCCCTCGAATTTAATATTTTCATTCGCTATTACTGTATATACACACATGTAAAAATGCAGGCACAGTTGATGTATTCATAATCCACCATTATATGCAACCTAATGATAGTGGTAGTGTAAGTAGTAGTAATTCCTAAAGGAACATATTCGGTCTTTAATATGGAAAAACCACCTTTATTACTATTTCACCATGTAACAAAATGAATACCTTCTGTATATTATTCATTTATGCGGGGTGCCCAATTATTAAAGTATTTAAACTATTGACGGGGTTACCCTGTTTAAACAATACAAAATAAATAAATTAATCAAAAAATACATATTTTTTCCATCTATACCGAGTGTTATTCATCTGGAATTCATAAACTTGTTAAAAAATGGTATACGGAAGTATCCGTGAAATCACGGAAGTATATATTTCCGGTATATCTTCTCCATTCACGGATCCTTGCGAATACTATGCAACTTTGGCTCGGGGTCATAGATTTGGTGAAAACCTATTGCTTTTTTGAAATGTATACATCTCGTAGGAATCCAAATTTAAAAATCAACAATGGGCATACAATTTCTAGAAAGTATGAGCGTTTCAGAGTGGAACTTTATTTGGGTTGCGTTTTTCAAAAATAAATGTACATAAACGTGTTTTTTATTTTTATAATTATGCTAATGGTGACCTAAAAAAGGTGACCTTACTTTCAATACTCAGACAAAGAGAGAAAGAGAAAGAGAGAGAGAGAGAGAAAGAGAGAGAGAGAGAGGGGAGAGAGAGAGAGAAAGAGAGAGAAAGAGAAGAGAGAGAGAGAGAGAGGGGGCTGAGGAGAAAGAGAGAGAGAGAGAGAGAGAGAGAGAGAGAGAGAAAGAGAAGGGTTCGGCAAGAGGTGAACAAATTGACAGAAATCTAGGCCAGGGTAACTTCATATTGTGGAACGAGGGGATATAAAGGACGAGACAGACCTGTAAACGATATCATTCACAAAATACAACATCACGGTCGTTTCACAATGTTTGTGAAATGACCGTGATGTTATATTTTGATTATCGTTTATATGATAACCGTTCACGATTCATCACACCATACAGGCCTACAAGTACAAGGTTATTATTTTAGCTAGAATACGTGTATAACCTTGTAAAACGGAGGTATGGTTTGCAGTGAGAGAAGTGAGGGTCAGACTCAACGCATGGGAAGTATATCCAGGCTGCCCCCCCCCCCCACAACAAAAGAAGAAGAATAAAAAAAGAGAGAGATAGAGAGAGAGAGAGAGAGAGAGAGAGAGAGAGAGAGAGAGAGAGAGAGAGAATAGCAAAAAAAGAAAGAAAAGTGAATAAAAACTAGGACTAGGATAAGTTGCAATGAGTATAATATTATTTTGGAATAAAGAATATTATCTCGTTTGGAAAAGCTCTGGTCAGTAATGGTCACAGAATCCAACAAAACTTACACTGAATGTTCAAAATTACAAATAAATGACATGTGCCAAACGATTTCGGTAGAAAAGGTATAGAGGCTAAGTAATGAGCATGGAAAGATGAGAAAATCAGAGTAAGTATATATAGGCCCGACACCATGTGCTCAACACAGGTCACTATGTGCAAATGAGAGTTGTGGTTTTATTGAAGATGATATCCAGCAGGTTTTTGTGAGTTTGTTTTTATTTTACTGGTTTAAACCTAAATCTACTGCATGATAAACAACCCAGAATGAATTATAGCCACGTTCTCTCGACATACGATTCCCATACCAGAGCTCACTGAGATTAGCTTTAATATACTGTATTCAAGAAGATAGAGGAAGGGGCAATAGTTCTACAGAATGTGAGGGTGGGCCTGGTTCTTATATGGCATCAGCATGCTATGTAACATATTCTAGAATGGGAGTGTAAGGACCAATATTTTGTATTTTTCTTCCTGAAATCTTTCAATAGGTTAGAGTAACAAAAATGTATGGGGTTAAGGTAACCGTACTACAATATGGTAGAATAAATTTGACGATATGTCATTTTCATTGAGCAAGGGTCTCATATCGATGACACCAACACGGGAGAAAAGAGGCAGTAAATACTCAGCTTCTATTCTCGAAAACTGCATTGGATAATGAAAAGGAGTTGCGATATGGGGCAGTGATTTTACTACAGCCTGTGGAGGCATATACACCTTTCCAAAAAAACTTGCACATTGAGGAGGGGGTAGGGTGGCTGGGGGCTTCTGCCCCCAAAAGTTCCATGCCTCCTCCCCCAAAAAAAACAAAAAAGGAGAAAGGAAAAGGAACGAAAAGAAAAGAAAAAGGAAAGGTAGAATAATAGAAATAAGAAAATGAATGAAAAAGAAAAAAAGGAAGGATTTTTTTCTTTCTTTTCACTCCTATTAACCCCAGCCACTTTCTTTTATAATGATTCCATTAGTTCCATCAAGTATATGATACAGTCAAACCATATTTTGTTCCATGTTGTAGCACCGATATCGCTTTGCAAAACCAATCGCACACAGAGCTCATTTTCGTACTTTGAGCCCAAGCACACTAAAAAAAAATTTTTTTTAAAGTCAGCCGAGCAAAATAAATTTGTTTAAAGGCGTTGTTATATTGTTATAATAAATATCTTGATAATCAGACGGGCGATCGGCTTGTAAACGTCATGGGATTCCTGACTGACCTAAAGGTTTATAACTATGATTGCAGCATGAGCTAAATCCAGGATTTTGTTTAGAGTATGAGACAAAGATACTCAATCCCTTTAATCATTACAGGATTATATCTTTTAAAAAATCTAAATGGCTGATTTTAAAAATATTTCCCCGTGAATCAGCCTCCTTTGAAACAGGCTTAAACAATAACATGAGCGTTTTAACAACACAGAGGGAGTATATGCAAAATAGTTTACTGTCAGCAGCGATGGCAATCCCAAGCGTGCCAGGAGGTTCTAAAAGTGGAGAGAACAAAATAATGTGTAGGAAATAATAGTTTAAGGCTACATCACAATATATTTCGAAGAAGATCTGAAAAATAGAATTGTAGGGTTATCATTATATTGGTAGAGATTCCATTGTTTACAAGAGCTGCCTCGGCCCCCTCAAAATGTTTATCTCAACACTGTTGCCCATAAAGTTAGAATATTTTTCTTATCTCTTTTCATGAAATGATTGTGCCAATTTGGTTTATTCTTGATAGATATAACGTTTGTCTTCCTGGAACTTTATTGATTAATCTCTATCAATCTTTAGATTACTCAATACAGTTATGAGAAGATATAAACTTTATCTTATACAATAAATCATATTGCACAATCTTTTCATGAAAAGAGGTTAACAAAATTTATTCCAACTTTTTGGCAACAGTATAGGCCTAGATATCAAATTATATATTGGTTTGGGCTTCTATGAAAAAGAAAATCAGTCTGTTCCCTTTTGTTTTTTTAGCACCAAATTTTACTTAGGAATCTTCATTAAAAAAATAATGAACACCATTTTCCTGTTTAAGCCATATGATTGTGTACCTAATGCATCGTATTCTAGTAACAGTAACAGGCTATAAAACTAGTAAAAGGATATTGCAATAATAAAACATGTATATGTTTAATGGGGGCTTAGAGACGGTATTTCGTATTAAGTTCTATAAAGATCCAAAGAGATTAAGATTTATTATTATTATACACCTGTATAGGAAGTTTATATTTTTTATATTTTTTAATCGACAAACAAACCACTCTTAGTTGTACTTTCTAAGTTCAAATATTGTAGGGCATTTGGCGAGACTTTCTAGTCAGTGACTAAATATCACGGAAGCCTTTAAGGCCTTTAAAGAATATAACGATAAACTTTTGTTTTTACTCAAATGAAATTTTGTTTGACTGTCAACCAATTATCTTGATTCAGCTATATCCTCATGTATGTATTGTCCACAACAACGAGTCATGGTGTAATTTTGAATTAATTGTCATTTTCAACAGTCTCCTGTTCATGATTATGTTGGTGTGCATTTAAATAAACTTATTTACTGTAGTAACGGTTTCTAATGTTTTTCTCTCTCGTTTTCGATTTATTCCCATGTAGTCAAACATATTAGCAATGCAGCCAATATGAGAAGTATTTCTCTTTTCGATTATGACTAGACACACAACTTTCATGTAGTCATGAATTTTGATCAGACAAGACATTGTAGTTCTATATCCTTAAATATGTGTCTAGTGCCTTTCCTTGTTTGTAATTTTCAGCAATATTTGGCATGTTTGATTTTTATAAAAAATACAATGTTAAGACCATTATGATACATTATTATCTCTACTTTCCAAATAATTAACCATTCAAGTAAAGTCTTATATTTGGGTTGATTAACTATAATTCATTTGTATAATTTGCTTTCTTCAACTTAGTTCTTTCTTTCAGTCTTATAAACCAGGTGGCCTATATCTAACTGTTAACAGTGCTACGAGTGGGCCTGGATTTCATTTATTTATTTTCCACATTCTAGACAAATAAATATTCAAAGAAGCAAACATACGAACAAGCAGGTAACTGACCAAAGAGTAAAATAATGAGTTAACTAGTATGTGGATGAGGAAAAATAAAGGCAAGGTTGCTTGTCAAGTTTAACAACTGATTCAGCAGAGGTAGTATACCGTGGTATAAATAACGGTTCATTCACTTGGCTTGAAATGAAAAGGTTGAGAGTTCGAATCCTAGGCCGGCACTAACGTCCTTGGAAATCCACTATCGCCACTCTCCACCCAGGAATAAATTGTTGCCCGATGTGCTAGAGCACCACATCGCTACATATCTATTTGAAAAAGCACCGCTGTGACCGAGGTATATAATGTTGTATCGTCAGGGCGTGAATGACCTAAGTGCTGTGGAAGAAGCCACCACAATTATTATTGGAACATCAAATATGCATCTAGTTCTTGTGAACTAAGGCACATCTTCTTCTTCTTCTCCTTCTGATTAAGTCTGCCTCATTCAAATTGACTGAAGATTCTTGTAAACTACGTGCGTCCATTCCAGTGCTAAGACATCTGTACAAACCATAGTAATATCGTTTTCCCGCAACTTTACCAATCCATATCATTTTGCGTGCATCTAGCCTGGCATTACTATTTGATAGTTCAAATTCATAATCTGTGCAATTCAATGTTACTATACCTATTAATTGTTTATTATCAGGAACGAACCAGGCTTGATTCTAGCTATGTAGATGCCGGTAGATGCATGACTACAGCTATGTTTGATTGCTGTTGTTTTTGTTTTCTGTCAACTCAAAATGGTTTTATTGTATTTTTTGGGGGGTAATTATATTTGTCTATATATGTATCCCGTATCAGGACAATTATCCCCTTGACAATCACCCCCGGAAAATACCCTCGAAGGACAACCCCCCCCCCCCGGGACCATTACCCCCGGCAAATTACCCCCCCCCCCCCCCCCG